>PVKP010013101.1:0-56399 GCA_004027715.1 Plecturocebus donacophilus | reverse complement strand
TCAAGGGCTCTGGAAGGTTAGCGCTAATGAGATGGAGGCCATGACCTTGAACCCCAAAGAGGCCAACCGGAGTCCCCAGGAAAGACATTCTGGCAGACAGACTGTATTACATGTGCAGGGTTTAGTTCACCTGGGATCCCAGCAAGAGAGTGAAGTGGGCTGGTGAGGACTAGTGCTGAGGCTGACAAGGCCAGCCAGGTCAGTGGCATCAGTCTCCATACTGTGGAGCCTCAGAGGGCTTGGTACATCACTAGGAGCTCTGCAGGCAGCTGCCTACAGGCACTGGGCACTCCCTCTGTGCCAGGCCTGAGCTGCATGCCTTCTACAGATCATCTCATTCAATCTTCAGCAACCTTGGGAGGCAAGTACTGGGATTATTCCCATTTCACAGATGAGAAGATTGAGGCATAGAGAGGGGAAGGGACTTACTCCAGGGCTTTCCCATAAATAAACGATGGAACTGAAATGCAATTAACCCTCAACTACACAAATGAATGGAGGCAAACAGAAATGAATCCAGGCCAGCAGAAAATTCACATTCTTAGGAATGTTTCACACTAAGGCTGTTTTTTTTTTTTTTACTGTAAGGGTCTGATAGTAAATATTTTAGGCTTTGCGGGCCATATGATCTCTCTTTTTTTTTTCTCTTTGAGATGGAGTCTCACTCTATCACCCAGGCTGGAGTGCAATGGTATAATCTTGGCTTACTGCACTGCACCTCCCAGGTTCAAGCAGTTCTCCCACCTCAGCCCCCTGAATAGCTGAAATTACAGGGACCTGCCATCATGTCCGGCTGTTTTCGTAGCGACAGGCTTTCACCATGTTGGCCAGGTAGAATTCCTGATTTCTGGTGATCCACCTGCCTCAGCCTCCCAAAGTGCTGGGATTACAGGTGAGAGCCACCATGCCTGGCCTTATATGATCTCTTTTAAAACTACTCAGCTCTGCTATCATGGCACAAAAGCCGCCATAAACAAATGGACATGGCTGTATTCCAGTAAAACTTTATTTACAAAAAACAGGGAGCTGGACAGATGTGGCCCACAGGATGTAGCTTTCTGGTCTTCTTTGACTTCTTTTTATTCTCCTTTTAGGGAGTGGGTGTCCCATATTAATTATATTGTCCTGGCAATGGGAAGGCCAGAGAACTAATACTTACTGGGCACTGATTTTGTACCAGGCTCCAGGCTAGGTGTTCTGACCTGTTAGCATGCTGAATGTGGCAGGCACCCCGTGTTGAGAGGTTAGTAACAGACTCTCTTTGCTTAATGGGGGGTAAACTGAGGCTCACAGATGCTGACTTGCCTCAGAGCCCCGTGAGCAGTAGAGCCGGGATTTAGAGCCACGCCAAAGCCTTCACTTTTCTCCCACACTACGACTCTTCAGATCAGTCTGCGTCACGTGCAGTGGATTCTTACCACAGACCCGTGGCTGGGGAGGCGGGGATTTCATTCCTTCCCCACGGATATTTGGGAGCCTGCTGAAGCTACAAAAGCTGAGCCCATCCGTCCCTCAAGTTCACTGGGACTTCCAGCATCAAGTCCTGTTCCCCAAACTCACCGATCATCACCATCAGTGCCCACATTATCTGACTTCATCCAAAGCAGGTCCTGTGACTTCTAACAGCACCCCCAGGCAATGAGTGCCTTAACCGATCAACAGGTGCAAACAGAGTTCAATGACCAATCCGGGTAGAGTTACCGGCCCAGAACCCGGTCCGCCAATCTCTCCACCAACAGGACACAGTCCTGCCTTTCAGGAATTGGTCACTCCTGGTGAAAAGCCGAGAGCGCAGGACAGAATCCAGGGAGGATTCCTGATTCTAAAATAAAACCCCAACCACAGTCAGCCTCCTACAGGAACGATCGCAAGGTTTCCACCAAGATGCAGTCCACAAATGCTCGACTTTCGCGGCGGCGGGACCCTGGGTGCTGGGCTGAGGCCACCTACCTGAGGACTCAGGCCGTTGCTGACCGGGTTCATGTGGTTGGAGGGCGCCGCCGGGTTCATGAAGCTGTCGGAGTAGCTGGAGAAGCTGTGGCGGGCCCCGTAGGCAGAGCTGGTGTCGGCAGCGGCAGCCGCTGCAGCCAGCCCGCCCTGGTGCATGGTGGACGGTGGCAGGGGCTGGGGCCGGTGCACAGTGCTGCCCCCATCTGTAGAGAGACCCAAGAGAGGTCCTAAGCAAGTGACCTCACCCTGCAGGCTGCGCCTCCTCCTCCCAGTCTCCATCCCTTGGAGAGGAGGGACCCCTTCTCATGCTACCTGGGATGAGACAAGCTGGCTCCTGGGCAGGGCACTGGGCGCTGGCCAGGTCTTGACTGACAGCCCAACATTCCAGACAACCCCTAGGCAACTGCACACCAGCCCCTGTTGCTCAGTGCTTGGCACACAGTAGGTGTTCAATAAATGTCAGCTGGACTGAAAGTCAGATCTCAGTGGGAACTCTGTTAATCTACCCAGGCCTGTTTCATTTTGTGAGCATCGACCACTTGCTGGGTGCTTTTACAAATGCTGTCTAAGGGTATGAAGCAAGACTGTAAATCCCACTTTACAGATGAAGAAACCGAGGCTTGGTGGGCTCGGGGCACTCACACAAGATGACAAGGTTCGTGAGGGATGGCCCAGGATTGGAATGGACTTACTCCAGTGCCCGCTCCGTTCTTTGCTGCTGGGCTGTGACTGTGCTCTGTCTGAACCCTTCTGCGCAGGAGTACTGGGGCGGGGACCCTCAGCACTGGTTCAGTTTATCTTACAAAGTCACAGTGGTGTTGGGGGGGGTTCTTCGCCTCTCTCCTTGGCCTCCAGAACTCCAGCCTGCCAGCCATTTAAGAGCAGGCTTTACGAGGTAGCTACTTTTAAAAAATGTATTTATTTATTTTGCAGATGGAGTCTCACTTTGTTGCCCAGGCTGGAGTGCAGTGGCATGATCTGGGTTCACTGCAACCTCCACCTCCTCCCCAGGTTCAAGCGATTCTCCTGCCTTGGCCTCCCAAGTAGCTGAGATTACAGATGGATGCCACCATGCACAGCTAATTTTTTTTTTTTTTTTGTACTTTTAGTAGAGACGGCGTTTCACATGTTGGCCAGGCTAGTCTCCAACTCCTGGCCTCAAGTGATCCTCCTGCCTCGGCCTCCCAAAGTGCTGGAATTAGAAGTGTGAGTCACTGTGCCTGGCCCATGACTGGTATTCCTGGTGCGTGCTGGGACAGGGCATGGGGTTGGGGACACGGGATGGGCAGGGTCTGGGAGGTAGGGGAGGGAACCCTTCTTCCCCTACAAGGCTCCTGGGACTCAGCCTTCCCCTTCCCCTCCCAAGGCCCCTCTGATGCCCTAGCCTCTCCCTCCCATTCACCTTCTTCCCTCTGCCTACCCCTTTCCAAAGCTAGAAGGGAATCTTATACTTCAAGCCACTGGGAGAACTGGGCCCAAGGGAGGCCTCCTTCCCAGGCAGACCTCAGGGTTCTGACCCCTCTCAGCCCAGCCTGGCCTAGAGCTCTTCACACAAGAGTGGGAGGAATCTCTCAGAGGGAGCTTTCTCAGGTCCTCAAGGGAGGCCTTGATCTTTATTCCAACTGTGAAAACAGATCTTTTGAGAGAGAGGCAAGAAAATGAGGGTCTCGGCAAATGATTTCAGCCCCTTTGTAAACTTTCGTTATCATAGGTTGGAGACCAACATAATCTGAAAAGAAACGATTCCAATGTCCTCCCAGCAAGTACGCACACGTTTACATGCACACACTCATGCACGTACTCACACTCACACATGTACTCATATCACACTCTCATTTTAAAAACTAGTCCTTGGAGATCCGGCTTTTTCCCTCCGAAGCTGGTCAGCCCAGTGTCCTCTGCTCCACATCCTCCCTGCTCAAAGCCTGGCCCATGCCCCAGCAATGGCATCCCCAGGGGGCTTTTTAGAAGTGCAGAATCTTGGAGCCCACCCAGACCAGCATTTTAATAACATCCCCAGTAGATCCACATTCATGGTACCATTTGAGGCGCTCAGTTCTAAACAAGGGGCACAGGGGCTGCCTTGGGGACCCTGCCTGTCTGCTCTGTGTCAGGGCCATGAATTTTAAGGGCAGGATTGCATCTTTTTTGTCTTAATAGTCTGCTCATATGAAAGTCAGAAATGATCATTAAAAAAAAGAATCCTAGTAAGTGAAAGGAAAGAAAGAAGGGAAGGGGCGTCACTGAGATGGCAGGACGGGGCGGGGACACTCACCTTGGGAGATGGTGGTGGTGGGGTAGGTGGAGTCTGGCAGCTGGTAGGGGGGCAGCGTGGGCATGCCGGTGGGCGGGAAGCCTCCGGGCAGCAGGTGGTTGAACGCTGCCAGCTGGTTGGCTCCTGCCTGCTTACGCCAACGGGCGCGCCGGTTACTGAACCAGACCTGGGGAATGGAGAGCAGAGAATGGAGACCCCTCGGCCAGGTTCCTGGTGGAGAGCTGCAACACATCTAGACCCAGTTGCCCAAGCCATCACCCTCTGACCCAGACAGCATCCTCCCACAGGGAGGGAAATCCCTGACATTGTGCAGGGTGGGGTGGTTTGCAAAGTGTTTTCCTAGCCATGACCGCATTCTGCCTTCACAACCACCAGTGAGGGGGTTCTATATTATCCCCATTTTGCAGATGAGGAAACTGAGACCCGGAGAAAGTGGGTGACTTGTCCATGGGGCAGGGTGAGTCAGTGGCCCAGCCAATGCCGTGTGGCTCTCAGTCCGGTGCTCTTTCCACTGCAGCTGCTTCTTCCCCAGGAAGCCCCCCAAGAGGAAGCCACACATCTGCAACCCACCTGAATGAGACCTGCATTTCAGACCCAGATGTGCAAGCTGGGTTATTTGTCTGGAGACTGAGGCCCTACTTTGCTTACATACCCTGAGCCTCCTTGAAATAGGAAACACACACACACACACACACACACACACACACAGATTTATCAAACATTAGTGGGATAATAACCCAAAATCTTTGTCTCCCTTTCCTGCAAACACTGTGCCAGCACTTCACGTGTCAATCCATACACAGACCCATCAGCCGTGTTCTCGTATTCCCATTTGACAGAAGGGAAAACCAAGGCTCACAGAGGTCACGTTGCTTGCCCAAGTCCACATAGCTAGTCTGTGTTGGAGCTGAGGTTCAAACTTAAAATCAGTCTAGGTTTCTGGAGCCCACTTATGTGGCTTTGCAAGGTTCCTGGCAGAGATCAGAGAAAGAGGGTGCACTCCGGGGCTGCTCGGAGCGGGCCCTTTTCCACTTTGGGCTTTGCGCACGCTGTTCCCTCTCACCTGAACACTGCCTGCAGCTGACTCTTTGGCCTTCCGAGCTCAGCTGAAATGCTTCCTCCTACTCCGACTCCCTAATCGTCGCATATGAGGTGGGTTCAGGTGGGTTCTCCGTCTTCTCTCGGGTGCCTCCTGCCTCTGTGCTTCCCCACAGGAGCCATGACTCCCTTTACCTGTTTCTTGGCTGCGCTGCTCCTAATGTCCCTCTCGCGGCCAAGCTCCATGAGGCAGAGGCCATGCATCCCTTGCTCAATGCCTGGAGCTCAGTGAGTGTTCAAGGAATGCTTGTTGAATGAATGAAAGAGTGAAGAATGAATGAGTGAATGAATGGACAAGGGGAGGCAGGGTTGGCTCTGGAGTATCTTTGCTGGGGCTGGGGCCCCAAGGCTTGGTTGGTGTCCCATCGTGATGGAGGGGTGAAGACTCCGACCTCCCCTGGCACATGATCACCCAAGACCACCAAATCTCTGAACAGTATCTGCTGAGATGGGGGAGGGGAGGGCAGCCAGGTAGAGGGCCTTCTGTGCCCCTGGTGTCATCCTTCCAGGGTGGAAAAAGCAGCATTCGGCTTCTCAATCTAGATAAACAGAGAGGCTGGCTCTAACTTGTTTAGGTTTCACAGAGAAAGGAGAGGAAGGAGCCGATCCTGGAGGGAAAACAACTGGCCCCCAATGGATTCAAAGTCCTGGCTTCTTCCCACCTCGGCAGGGCACTGAGGGCTTCTCCTGGGCATCCTGGTGTGGGAGGGATGCCAGAGAGGGAGCCCTGCAAGGGAATGCCTTGTCTTGGAGCTCCCAGGCTCCTGTGGGGAGGTCTTTGTACTAATTCAGTGTTTCCCAAACAGTGGGCCTCCTACCCCTGCTCCATGTTGGAGAAACAAAATTCAGGCCGGGCGTGGTGGCTCATGCCTGTAATCCAAGCACTTTGGAGGCCAAGGTGGGCAGATCACCTGAGGTCGGGAGTTCAAGACCAGCCTGACCAACATGGTGAAACCCCGTCTTATATTTTAAAAAATAAATAAATAAATAAATAAAGAGAAAAAAAATTCAATAACCAGGACATGAGGTTGGGAAAGTGATTCCACTCCACTTCTCAACCAGGCCTCCTGGGCATGGGGAAGCAGGAAAGAGGGGTTTCAGTTTGGTGCTAACGCAGCCTCAGCGCCTTTCTAACCTGTGCTAATCTCCCTTTTGAACGCAGGGAGAGGAAGCGTTTGCAGGTGACAGTTTCCTGAAAGGCTTTCATCATGTTGTTTTGTTTTCCGTGTGTGTGTGTGTGTGTGTGTGTGTGTGTGTGTGTGTGTGTGTGTATACAATTGCCTTCCCTTGATGGGCGTGTTGTGCATTTTTGTTCTAAAACACATTGATTTCATTGAAAAGTAAATAACAATAGAGATGACATGTGAACGTGGCAAAGGTCTTGGAACGGGTTGGAGAATGGTGGGCGTTTGGCATGCGCCACTCTGGTTTGTTGTGTAGCACCTGGTCCTTCGGTGCGGCTCTTGTCTTTTCCTCAAGAATGCTGAAGAAAGTTAGAAGCATTCTTCCTCCTTCCGCTCCTTCTCCTTCCTTCCCTTTCTTTTCCTACTCTTCCCTTCCTTCTTATCTTCCGCCTTCTCGTCTCAGACTTTTACTGGGACTCCTCTCTGTGCCAAGCAAGACACAGGCTGGAGAGATGGACAGGACCCAGTCCTAGCCTTCACGCTGCCTTTTGCTTGGGTACGAGTCAAAGAGTTTGCTGCTTTTCAGTGCAGTAAACCCAGATGGGGTGACATGCAAGGGTGGATAAGGAGCTCCAACTTTGCCTCTCAGAATCTGGGAGGACATCCTGGAGGAGAGGGCATGCCTTTGTTGCCAATTCTGTCCTCTCTTCTTCCTTCGTTATCCTGTGTCCCGAGGTCCATATCACTCCAGTAGGCATCTCCCTTCCCACTAAGTGTTAACAGGACGATTGAGAGCAGGGACTCTGGAGCCAACTGCCTGGGTTGGAATTCTGCCTCTAACTCCTAAGATGGGAAAATGTTATCCCTCTGTGCCTCAGTTTTTCATAAAATGGGGCTAGTTATAGCCACCTCATATGAGGTTCTGGACCTCAAATGAGTTAGCACAGGCAATGTGCTTAGAACAGCATCAGCCGCATGTAACTATCATTCTGCTGGAGACCCTCTGAGATGGCTATGCTGGGAGGGTCTCTGCCAACATCTCGTGTGAGCTGCTGATTTACAGAGGGGAAAATAAATGCGCTAAGAGGGACAGTGACAGCCCCAGCACCCTACCCAGAATCTCTGGTCAGGACTGAGTTCTTTGAAAGCAGGGGCTGGGTTTTATTCTTCATTTCTGTTCCTTCTCTCAATACTCCACATTGTGAGTAGGGTACAGCTGATGCATCCGTGTACTGAGTCCAGTACTCCATCTGGCTCTTCTTTCACGTAGCACAGGGGAAACGAACCTGAACAGACTGACTTTGGTTCAAGTCCCAGCACAGTCACTTATGAACTGTGTCCTTTTTTTAATGTTTAATTTTTGTGGCTACATAGTGCACATGCATATTTATGGGGTATAGGGGATATTCTGATACAGGTATACAATGTATAATAATCACATCGAGGGTAAATGGGTATCCGCCACCTCAAGCATTGGCCCTTTGTGTTACAAACAGTCCAATTATACTCTTTTTTTTTTTTTTTGAGATGGAGTCTCGCTCTGATGCCCAGGCTGGAGTGCGATAGTGTGATCTCAGCTCACTGCAACTTCCACCTCCCGGGTTCAAGCAATTCTCCTGTCTCGGCCTCCCAAGTAGCTGGGATTACAGGTGCGCACCACCATGTCCAGCTAATTTTGTATTTTTAGTAGAGATGGGGTTTCACTGTGTTGGCCAGGATGGTCTTAATCTCCTGACCTCGTGATATGCCCGCCTTTTTTTAAAGGTACAATTAAATTATTATTAAAAGCAATGCATCAGGAATGCTACCTAGTATTATTAAGAGATTTGGTATAAGCTGTTTAGTGAATCTCTGTAGTGCTTCCACAATGGGATTTCTGTTCAGAACATCCCACTCCTACCCCAGCAAGCAGCAGGTTTCCAAGGACGGTAAAGTAAAGAGGCGCTGTGTACCGCCCTAGTTTCCTGGTGCTGGTCATCTGAAGGATGGGGGAGTTGTCACAGGCAGTTGTGGGAGAGGCCATGGTGTGACCTTGGGACCTATCAGCCCTGTAGCCTCTGTTTCTAGAAGAAATTCACAGGCTCAGGGTTGTGGCACCCAGGAAAAAAAATAGATCTGTTTACCTCTAAAGGAGATATATGTATCACTCCAGAGAAAGAAAAGATGGGTTTCCAGGCATGGGTTCTCCTGCCTGACACCCTCTTGCCTGCCCTTCACGTGGCCCTGGCTTTCTCCTGGCTGAGGCAGAGGTGTTGCAGGCACTGGTGACATCTAGCAGGCTTCAAGCAGAGGCTCCTGGTCCCTGCAGGGAAGCAGGGCTGGAGAGAACCAGAGGGGATAGCAGGCCACTCTTTGGTGACCAGACCCCTGGCTGCCATCATGTCTACCTGTGCACGTGTTTATGAGAATGCCAGCTTCAAGACAATGGAGATTTTTGCCCAGTGAATCCCCAATGCCCAGAACAGCGCCTGGCACACAGCAAGTACTCCATAAATGATGGCAGGTTGAATGCACCTGGAGCTGCAAAGGTGGCTAGAATTGGAGTTGCCAAGAACAGGCAGAGTTTTAGTAAGAACCCCCATTTATGGCATTTCGGTGTGCAGGTACTTCCACTTTTTTTTTTTTTACATGTAATCATTTAATGCTCAGAGCAAGGGAGACATTAATATCATCATCTTGCAGGTGAGAGATGGGTGGAGGGTGGAGAGGGGAAGAGGTGGAGCTGGAATCCAAATCTAGGCATTTGGCTCCAACACCCTGAACCAATCCACTAACCCACCCATCTCCCAGGGCCACCGAGATGAGATATTATAGAATGGGAAAATCCCAGAAACGCAGACCTTTAGCATCAAAGACTAAGATGTAAAATGTATGAAGCCATACAATCTCAGCAGTCCTCAGGAGACTTTGAGGTCTTAACTCCAGGGTCCCTGATTGACTGGACACTGTGCTTTTGTTTGAACACTTCTGGTCATGGAAATCTCATCACTTCACAAAGCATCCCTGATTGTCAATAAATAAGGATCCTAGAACTTTAAGGGACTTAGTGATCGTTGAGTTTCATCCTCTTATTAGCCAATAGAAAATGATGTCTCAGGAAAGGAAACTGACATGTTGAAGGTGACACAGCTGACAGAGGCAGAAACCCAGAACTCTCCGTCCCAAGGTCTCCTCCTATAGACCTTTATGTTGGACTTTAGATGCTCCTCTCTTGACGCTGGCCCTGGGCTCACCCTCTGGGGACTCTCAGAGCAGCTGTGTCCTTCAAGTCTGTACTACTCCAGGCTAAATGCTCTTAATTTCTTTTTTTGGTCAACCTTTGTTTATTATTTATGCATTTATTTATTTTGAGATGGAATTTCACTCTTGTTGTCCAGGATGGGGTGCAATGGCACTATCTCGGCTCACTGCAACCCCCACCTCCCCGGTTCAAGCCATTCTCCCACCTCAGCCTCCCAAGTAGCTGGGATTACAGGCATGTGCCACTATGCCCAGCTGATTTTTTTTTTTTTTTTTGAGATGGAGTCTTGCTCTGTTGCCCAGGCTGGAGTGCAATGACGTGATCTCCACTCACCACAACTTCTGCCTCCTGGATTGAAGTGATTCTCCTGCCTCAGCCTCCATAGTAACTGGGATTACAGGTGCATGCCACCAGGCCCAGCTAAAGTTTTTTTGTATTTTTAGTAGAGACAGGATTTCTCCATGCTGGTCAGGCTGGTCTTGAACTCCCAACCTCAGGTGATCTGCCCACCTCCACCTCCCAAAGTGCCAAGATTACCGGCATAAGCCACCGCACCCGACCCTTTGTTTATTCTTTAGAAACTCAACATTTTTTATTCCCTTTCCTCTGAAAGCTCTCAGGCTAAGTGGGGAGTCCAGCCCTGTCCTGGGAGAGATTCTGGTCTAATGGAGGGTCCTGACCTGTCCTAGAGAGAGCTCCATGCACTGGGGAAGCACAGAGTATGACAGGAAGTCCACACGGCACAGGAGGCGGGCCCAGCCCCCTCAGGATGGCTTGGCCTGCGGTCTGGCTGCTTCTCCATTCCCAGACCCCCTCCCTCCGTGGACCTTGAGTGACACCTGTTTCTGAGTCCCCTGGGCCAATAAAAGCACTGCTCTGACAGCCAGGAAATTTTACAAGGAGCGGTCAGGCCTCAAGGTGGTGGGAAGCCGCCATGGCCTCCAGACAAGGGAACGAGAAAGCGCCCAGGAATGTGCCCAGGAGAACAGCTGCAGGAGGATCAGAGCGGGAGGGAGGCCTGGAGCCAGGCAGCTCGGATATCACCTCGGACAAGAGGGGAGGGAATGAGATGAGCTGGCTGCCGCCGCCTGCCCCCTTCCCCTTGGGGTCTCCTTCAAAGGAAGCGAAGGGCCCCACTCTAGGAGTGGGGACAGGGGCAGATGGGTGTCCGCTGGGTCCTGGAGTGCTGAACACCCCTTGCTTCTAGGATTGCCCCAGTTGCTTTCAAATTCCAGCTTCTGACTCAACGTGTTCCTTCCCCTGGATGGAAAGGATGTGGGTTTTGCCAGCTGCTGGGCCTGGTTCAGCCCCCATCCAGCTCGGGCCCCCGGCCAAGCTGCTTCTCTGAACTTCCAGTTTCTGCATCCGTGGCTTGCAGGGGGTGACCATACTGACCCGACAAGGTGGTCTGAGCTTCCACCAGGTCACTTGTGAGAAGCAGCCCAAGCAATGCCACTGGCACCAAGTGGGTGCCAGGCAAGGGCTATTTCCTCTTGGATGAAAGTACTCACTATCAGCAGTTTGGGGTGACCCCTCTGCAGGCCGCTCTGACTCTCTGAGCAATGCTTAGGTTCTGGTAACGGGGATCCTTCTCCTCTCTCAATGCTTCCCCAACCATGGAGAAGGCAGCCCGGGAATGGATTCCCACAAGAACCATCCATCACGACCTGTCTCAGTTCTTCCTTCTCCATCCCCAACCCTCCAGCCTCTGCCCTTTCCCGTCAGGCCCCCAGAGAGGCTCCTGCACTTGGAGAACAACTGTAGGCCTCCTGGAATTCAAGAGCTTGGCCTGGGGAGGTGAGGCAACGTCCCCAGACCCCCTGAAGCAGGCCTTTGTCCACAGCCACCAACCCAGGGCAGGCTAGGCAGTCCTCAACAGGTTCTGGGGGTTGTGTCGACAAGCAATTGTCAGAGGCTCTTGCTCTTCTCCCCTCTTCCTCCCCACGCACTGAGGCCGTGGAGGGGATGTTCGGGGTCTTTAGGGGTGCCCACCCTGCCCTGATGCATCTCACCTGCCTGCCCTGTCTGCTTGCATGCTTCCCGTAATGGGACACTCATCACCCACCTGAGGAAGCTAGGCTTGTTTGGAAATTTTCCTCCCCATCACTTCCTCTGCTCATCAGAGATCTGGAGATTTTTATACTCCCCAAACCCTCTCTTCTGGCTGAACTAATGCCCTCCCTCCCTCCCTCCCTTCTTTCTTCCTTTGTGAGATGGAGTCTCGTTCTGTTGCCCAGGCTGGAGCGCAGTGCGTGATCTCGGCTCACTGCAACCTGCCCCTCCCCAGTGCAAGTGATTCTCCTGTCCCAGCCTCCCAGGTAGCTGGGATTACAAGCTCCCGTCACCACGCCGGGCTAATTTTTGTATTTTCAGTAGAGATGGGGTTTCACCATGTTGGCCAGGCTGATCTTAACTCCTGACCTCAAGTCACCGCCTGCCCCAGCCTCCCAAAGTGCTGGGATTACAGGTGTGAACTTCCTAACTCTGCATTAACTGCTGGTGGCATTACCTGTCTATACGACCCCCTGAACCTGGTGCAGACCCCCACAGGGGGTCCCGTTAAACCCGCTGACCTTGGCCGTCCCAAACTTCTGAGTCTCTGGAGGATACCTGCAGCACCAGCACCGGGACCTCCTCACCTGCACACGCGCCTCGGTCAGCTTGGTCCTCTGCGCCAGCTCCTCACGGGTGTAGATGTCTGGGTAGTGGGTCCTCTCAAAGGCCTTCTCCAGCTCCTCCAGCTGCTCGGCCGTGAATGTGGTCCGACTGCGGCGCTGCTTGCGCTTCAGCGGGAGGTCAGGTTCCGACTCCACGTCCGAGCCTTCGTCCAGCCGGTTCCCTACAGCAGGAGGAGAGGGAGGGAGAGGGCAGGGGCTTAGAGAGATGGAAGGGTGCTGGGGTCTGGGAGGAGAGCACAAAGGCACATGTGTGCCCACCTAGGACCCGTCACTGCACTGAGGATCAGACCCCTCCCAAGCGCAAGGAAGAAGGATGTTCCTCCAGCATTGTGTATCAGTGTGAAGGTCGGGAAGCAACCTCCATGTCCAACCCTAGGATACTCCTTAAATGCTTTCTTGCAAAGCCTTTCTCTTAAAAAAAGTTCCCTCTGTTTGGGCATTTTGGTTATTTCCACTGCCATGCAAGGAGGTCCATGACACAAGACTCAAGGGGTGGTGTCATGGTGAGATATATTTGACAAAATCCATAGAGCTATATTCTCAGTTAAAAGGGCAGAATTTTACTATGTATTAACTAGACCTCAATAATCCTGACTTTAAGAAAAAGCCAGCCGGGTATGGTGGCTCATGTCTGCAATCCCAGCATTTTGGGAGGCTGAGGCAGGAGGATTGCTTGAGCCCAGGAGTTCAAGACCAGCCTGGACAGCATAGCAAGACCCCACCTCCAGAAAAAAGTAAGAAAATTAGCTGGGTGTGGAAGTGCATGCCTGCAGTCCTAGATACTCAAGAGGCTGAGGTGGGAGAATCGCCTAAGCCTGGGAGTTCCAGGTTATAGCGAGCCAATCACACCACCACACTTCAGCCTGGACAACAGAGCAAGACCCTGCCTCAAAGAAAGAAAAAGGCAAGGCAGAAACCAGTGTGCAAAGATAGACCCCACTTTTGGACAAAGCACACAGGACACATCAGGAAGCACTGTACCCAGAACATAACCGATGCCAACCTCCGGGCGACAGAACTTTTGTTGTCTTCTTTATGCTTGTTTACATTTTAGCATTTAAAGAATAGTGATCATTTAAACTGCAATGTATTCCATTTTAGAAAGTAAGGAAAGAAGGAAGGCAGGAAGAAAGCAAGCGAAGGGGAAAGCAAGTGGATGCGCCCAGAGCTGCCCACCAGGAAGCTTAGATTCCAGGCTTGGCTCTGCTCCTAAATGCAGGTGACCCTGGGAAGGCCACCTCTCCTCCTCGGGCCTCACTTTTCCCAATTGTGACAGGAAGGGTTTGGATTAGGTGACTTCCACTGACAAGCTCTTTCTGGGATGTCCCAGGGTCTCTGAGTGATCCCCCCAGGCTAGAGGAGGAGAAGATCTCAGCTGCATGACCTTGGCCAAGACGATGGACCCCGCTCCATCATCCCCACTCATTTCCACCATGGAGACTGGAGGTGGGTGAAGGCCTTTTTCTTCCTGGGCCTGAAGAGCACAGAAAGTTGGAGCCAGCTTGCCTCCCAGGCCTGGTTGGGGTTAGCAGGCCGGGAATCTGTTTTAGCCCTGGGCCCAGGCCAGAGAGGCCCCAGGAAGTGCCTGCTCAGCCTCCTTAGCTGTGGGGGCTGAGATACCCAGGGACTGGCTCCCTGTCCCCATCAATCCTATGCCTCCTGCCCACCTCTGACCCAGCAGAGGGGACGTTAGCAGGGCATCTCCCAGTGAGGGCTCAGAAGCTGCCCCTCAGCAGCCCCTGCGGAGAAGAGGAAGGAGAGAGGGAGATGGGAAAGAGAGTAGACCCTCAGAGGTTACCTTCCTTCCCCCCACTCCTGCCTTCTCCTTTTTCTCATTTGCCTTCACTTCGTTCTCCCCCTTCCTCTCCTTCTCCATCTCTGGTATTCCTGGAAGCACTTTTTATGTTTTTGTCATTCACTCATTCACTCCCTCCCCCAAAGCATTTATTGAGCACCTGGTATGCACCTGAAGGGTTTAGGTATGCAGTGGGCAAGGTAGGACCTGAGCCCTGGGCTTGAAGCACTCAGCCTGAGTCAAGCTAGAAGAGCCTGGGAGACCTTATGCTGGCACCAAAGATGGGAGAAACTGAGTCCCAGAAAGGCAACGTGAGGTGCACTCAGACTCTGCTCCCCTCCCCTGACCCCTTCCACCACTACAAAGATCCCCTTCTCCCCATCGCTTCAGGTGTTAATTATATAAATAGGCCTAGGCCCCTTCCCCAAGGGGCAAACCCCTCCTCTCCTCAACAAAAAGGAAAACAGAAACTAGTATAACCTTAGATGTTAAGTGGAGGCGAAGGGAAAGACACTGCAGGCAGAGGGAAGAGCACGTGCAAAGGCCCGGTGTGTCAAAAGGCATGCTGGGTAATTTAATCATGGGGTCACATTCAGAGCCAGGAGCCAGGTGGGTGTGGCCAGGGGGTGTGGGAGGTCATGCGCCTGCAGAGTCATCCATCTTGGCAATGCCTCTCTGCCCTGGGCCCACTTCCTTCCATCCTGCTATCTTCTCCATTGGAAAGTTAGCCTTGCTTTTTGCTGGCCAGTGCCAGGTGGTTTCTGACTGTGACGTCATGCCACACGGCAAAGGAACGGATTGCAAGGGAGTCCTGCCTTCATTGTGGCCTGCCTTATACCCAAGGGCAGAGACCTGGGGCCAGATCTAACCCCTCCTCTGCCCTTGCCCTTCCTGCCAGGGCTGCCAGCTACCCAGCCCCCCAGTCACTGTGGGGAGGCCATGGTGGGCACAGCTGGCATCCTGTTGCCCCTTACCCACGATGACTGGGGCTCAGAGCTAAATACAGCTAATGCCAAGGATTCAATTCCTGAAATGCACTTCATAATCTCCGTGTTCTGATGGTGACAAAGAGAGCCAGCCTTTGGGGCTTCAGAAGAAGGGAGCAGGCATTCGTCAGGCAGGCAGGGAGGTCAGCCCGTGGATGGGGAAGGGGGCCCCAGATTCAGTTCTCTAGTGAGGATACTCGAGCTCAGATAGGAGCTGAGTGGGATGGGGAGCAGAGTTGGGGGGAGTGCAGTCTCTGGGCAGAGATTGTCCTCAGAGCTCTGAGGTCAGAGATGAGGGCAGATGCAGGCCATACCCTCGGAGAGCCCCAGTCTGATGGAGGAGGCACAGCCTTATCCTGGGAGAAATCCTAGTCTTTTAAATTTATTTTTCATTCTTATTTTTTTGAGACGAAGTTTTTCTCTGTCACCCAAGTTGGAGTGCAGTGGCACCATCTCTGCTCACTGCAACCTCCGCCTCCAGGGTTTCAAATGATTCTCGGGCCTCACCCTCCCGAGTGGGTGGGACTACAGACGCACGCCACCATGCCCAGCTAACTTTTGCATTTCTAGTAGAGACGGGGTTTCACCATGTTGGCCAGACTGGTCTCGAACTCTGGTCTTGAACTCCTGACCTCAGGTGATCCTCCTGCCTCGGCCTCCCAACGTGCTGGGATTAAAGGTGTGAGCCACTGCGCCAGGCCTGGAAATCCTGATCTGACTGAGTCTCCATTCAGCTCTAGAGCAGCGCTGTCCAATAGAAGTTTCTGTGATGATGGAAACAGTCTAGATTCGCAGTGTTCAATATGGCAGTACTAACCACAGGTTTTAAGCACCTGAAACTTCCCCACTGCAATTGAAGAACTTCGTCTTTCACTGCATTTGATTTTAATTCAAATTCACACAGTCACGCGTGGCTGGTGGCCACCACCCAGGCCAGCACACACCGAGACAGTCATGAACACAGTTGTTCTCTCTTTTTAACAAAGAGAGGGCAGGGCCCAAGCTCATAGCTTCCTGTGTGCAAATCTCTAGGTAGAATTTAACAACGTTGCTTGTTTTTTATGCTATTTATGGTTTTTATGGTTCCCATCTATTTATAGGAAGTGTTACTCATTTTCCATTCATAAGAGCATTAATATCCTTAAATTAGGTTTTTAAAGTGCTTTTAGGCTGGGCATAGTGGCTCATGCCTGTAATCCCAGCACTTTGGGAGGCCGAGGCAGGCAGATCATGAGGTCAGGAATTCGAGATCAGCCTGGCTGATATGGTGACACCCCATCCCTACTAAAAATACAAAAATTAATTGGATGTGGTGGCACACACCTGTAGTCCCAGCTACTCAGGAGGCTGCAGCAGAAGAATTGCTTGAACCCGGGAGGTGGAGGTTGCAGTGAGCTGATATTGTGCCACTGCACTCCAGCCTGGGCAACAGAGTGAGATTCCATCTCAAACAAAACAAAAAAAAAAAAAAAAAAAAAAAAAAAAAGAAAGAAAAGAAAAGGTGCTTTTGGATAAAGTAAAATATTAAGGAAATAATAGGACAAGATATAGGGTTGTGACCAAAATCATGAATGTAGTTAGCAAATGACCAACATTTATTTGCTTTATGCCACTGAGCGAGAAAATTAAAGGTGCTTCTGCCAAGCCCCTGGCCTCAGCGCCTTCTCATGCTTCCTCTGATCCTTCTGTCCTGCAAGTCACCTGCAGCTTTCTATACTCACCATGGAGTTCTGAGTCTAATTTCTTCCTGCGTCCCTCCCTGTCCCTCCCACCCCTCATTCTGCAGGGATTTGGGGAACTCCAGAGAGATGCCTGGACTGGAGGCCAGACTGGAGAAGGCCAAGCAGGGCCCACAGGTCTCTCTTGTCCGAAAGGAGCTAGCCTGATCCTTGTGGATGTTGGAGGTTGCCATAACAACCCTCTGGATACTGAGTGGGGAGGGCAGAGCTCTGTCTTGCTGCCTACCGAGATCCAGAGAGATCTTAAGAGAACAGAATTGCAGTTTGTTTGTGACTTCAGCCCCTGAAAAGAGCTTTCACCACCTGCCTTGGCCAAGCTCAAGGGAAGAGACCCCCATTCTAGAAACCTCTGTGCCAGCCTTCATAGCTCTGTGAAGCTGGGACTACTGATTCCTTTACAAATAGGTATACCGAGGCTCAGAGAGGTTCAGTCACTTGGATGGAAGACACACAGCCAGTAAGCCCTGGAGATCAATGGGCAAGAAGGGATAGATTGGGAGGGAGTTTGAGGGCCCTCTGCGGCAGCTCCAGTCTAATCAGGAGTCCTGGTCTCGGCGGCCTGAGACCTGGCTTCTGGGCTCTCTTTCACTAGCCAGGTGGTCTTGGACAAGTTGTTCCCCTTCTCAGGACCTTGGTTTCCTCAGCTATAAAAAGAGGATAACAATACATCCTCGTATGCCCCCCTGGATGGCTTTGAGAATGAAATGAAATAAAGGTGAGGGGCTGGACGTGGTGCCTCACGCCTGTAATCCCAGCACTTGGGGAGGCAGAGGTGGGCAGATCACCTGAGGTCGGGAGTTCAAGACCCCCCGGGCCACATGGTGAAACCCCATCTCTACTAAAAATGCAAAAATTAGCCGGGCATGGTGGTGCATGTCTATAATCCCAGCTACTTGAGAGGCTGAGGCAGGAGAATTGCTTGAACCTGGGAGGCAGAGGTTGCAGTGAGCTGAGATCGCACCATTGCACTCCAGGCTGAGCATCAGGAGGTGGAGGTTGCAGGAGAATCACTTCAACCCAGGAGGTGGAGTGAGCTGAGATCACCCCACTGCACTTCAGCCTGGGTGACAGAGCAAGACTCTGTCTTAAAAAATAAAAATTAAAAATTAAATAAATAAAATAAAGATCATGGGAGTATTGGCAACTTCAAGGACCCATGAAGGCTATTACTATCGTTGGTGCTGAGGATATTGACAGTGGTAATGACAGAAAAGGATGACAAAGAGCCCCAATGCCACCACATCAGCCTCGCTTCAGCTTCCTGCACACCCACTTTCTTGGGGTACCCTTTCCCCTCCCTACCCCTGGAAATGCTTTTACCTCAGAGTTGAATTAATCAGCAGGATTAGGTGGAATTGGCCAGAGAGACCCTGCTGGTGAGGGCTGAGTCTTCTGTGTACCAAAAGCTGGTCACCTCGGTGAAGTCGGGGCAGCCGGTTTGGAGAGGGGATCATGGGGAGAGTGAACGTGGGAATGCATTCATCAAACAGCAGCCAGTTTCAGGGTGTGCAGCGGGGAGCAGCCTCATGGCCAGCCCCAGCTCCTGACCCCACACTCTCAAACAGCTAAGGAATGGGATGGTCCCAGGGGCTGCTGGTCTGGAGATTGTCCCAAAAGAAGATACAGGGAGAGATGCTCTCTCTGGATTCCTGGATCCTGGCTTCAGTTAGGGATGTGGGACGACCCATACTGAGCAAAGGAGAATTGCTGCTCCTACCTGAGAGATCTCCTAATCTCATGGGGGAGAAACAGCCTCTGTTTTAGAAAGTTCCCAGTCTGATGGTGGAAGTATCACCCCTGTCCTGGGGATTTTCCATTCCAGTGGAGGAAACACTGCTAGGTACAGGATAGATGTAAAACATCAAGGCAGCTCGTGACGCATTAAAGCAGCAGAACCTCAGGACAGAACGAGGGACGGAAGGTGCTGAGAGCAGTTTGCGTTGTTAAAGCTTTGGGGTGGGGAGGGGAGCAGGGGCAAGTTCAGCTCCAGGCTGAGGTGGTGATGATGGTGAGGGTGCTGGACAGGAGGTTGCCGTGGGCAGCTCTCAGCACCTCTCCCTCAGCCTCTGCCTCCTCCTTCAAAGCCTCCTTTTACAGCCACTCACCTCTGGAAGTCATCACTGACTGCCAAGGTGTGCCAGGAAGCCTCAGCCACACCAGCAAGGCCTCAGCCACCATCAGTCCTGCCCACGTGTCCCCACTCATTGTGCCATCATGTGCAGTTCCCTGTCCAGCCAATCACGGCTTCTGTGAGGGAGTGAGCCAGGTGGGTCTTGCCTTGAGGTCTTTGAACATGAGCTTCCTTCTTCCTGGGAGTGTCACCCTGCACCATCCAGCTCTTGGGCTGCCTCCCCCAGCAAGGCTTCCCGGGCCCACCCAAGGTGATATCAGTTCCCCTCCTTGGGGTTCTCAAAGTTCATCAGGGACAGTGAACTTGACTGTTGACGGGTCTGTCGGTCTCATTGGGCTGGGAGATCCTTGTGTTCGGCAGGGACTGTGCCTGGGACCCTGCACATGCTCAGTAAAGGCCTCTCGGATGAACAAAGCTTGGCAGAGCGATCGCCAAGTTCCTCTTGAACTCTGACATGCTGCAGCCGTCACCCCCTGCACTTGTGCACAACACTCTACAGTTTACACTCCTTTTTGTTGTCCCAATACAGTCTGTCCCACTAAGGGGAGGGGAAGGCAGGCAGGCTTATCCCCATTTTACAGATGTTCAATGGAGTCCCAGGGTAGTGAGACTGCAAAGTAAACCTAGGACTAGGGGCTCCCAGCCCAGAGAAGGACAATTTGCCTACAGCAAGTTCCCGGGTATGGAAAATTCCATCTCTGATCCTGAAAACCAATGTGGCTTGTTTTTCCTCCCAACCTTTCCCTCCTCCCTTTTTTTGCCAGAGGAAAAGTCTTAAAATAAGGTGGTCACAATCTCTGGATCTACTCAGCTCACAGAGGACCAGGAGGGAGCTGACCCATCTCTAAATCACCCACCCGGCATCAGTGGAGGCCAGCAGTGGCCCTGAGGTTTGGGGTCCTTCTCTCAGCCTCCCTCACACCCTTCGGAAACCCTCCCACCCCTGCTCCTGCACTCCTCTCTCCCGCAGCCTCCCAACCCAGCTTTTATTACAGTTTAACATAGGCCCCGGCATGGAGCTGCGGCAGAGAAACGAATCACATAATAGTTGATATGCGTTTTAATCAGGTAATTCGGGCAGAGCTGAGAGCTGGCGAGTGTGGGCCAGGCGTCCCTGAATACCAAACAGGCCTGGGCGCAGCTCTCAGAAAATGGAAAAGTCATTTACAGCTCAGCTGGGGGCCGGGCAAGCCGGGGCCAGGGCAGGAGCCCTCCCTGCCCCTCCGAGGGAACCGCTCAGCTGTAACCAGCGCACAGTGCGGTGCGTGGGGCTCCGGCATGTCTGCGGGAGTCAGACCGCACGCAAGGACAGGCGACGGGGAATCGGACCGAGAGGCAGGGGCTTGGACTCCAAGTTCAACCTCCCTGGGGGCCCAGGAGAGGATAAAGCCTCCCACTACAGTCCCCTACTGCCCACACTCCTCTTGAGTGCTTGTCTCAGCGCTGGGCACCACACCAGCCAGCACTGTCCTCCATACCCCTCCCCTCTCCCTTCACGCCTCCCATGCAGTCAGCCCAGCACCGAGGCCAGGAGATTCCGAATCCCGGTTAGCTTGGAACCTGTCCTGGCATCTGACCTCCCCACCGCTTCCTGGACTCCAGCTGCCACCTTGTCCCCCAGCAATGGCAGGCCTTCGCACAGGCTGTGCCCTCTGCCCACGCCCCTCCCACCTCCTCAAGGCCTGGTGAACTCCTGCAGTTTGCAGCTGGTCAGGCCAAGGAGAGCGGGCACTGAGCAGCACAGACTTGGCTCAGTCTGCCTGGATGCTGTGGATCCAACATGTGCAAAATACAAATAATGACAGAGAAGCCCCTGACCCTCCCTCAGCACGTCTCACAGTCAGACCTGCTATGTATTCTGTCCTCAGCACCTATCCAGCACCCACTGCACGTTCCACAAGGACGGGCATTTTTTTTTTAAGACAATCTCCCTGTGTTGCCCATGCTTGAGTGTAGTGGCTCAATCTCAGCTCACTGCAACCTCTGCCTTCCAGGATCAAGTGATTCTCCTGCCTTAACCTCCCTAGTAGCTGGGATTACAGGTGCCTGTCACCACACCCGACCAATGTTTGTATTTTTAGTAGAGACGGGGTTTCGCCATGTTGGCCAGGCTGGTCTCAAACTCCTGACCTCAGGTGATCCGCCCACCTCAGCCTCTGAAGTGCTGGGATTACAGGCATGAGCCACCGCGCCCCGCCACTGGGCACCGTTGGCTGTTTTTTGATTCGTTGCCGAATCTCCAGTGCTCAGCACAACTGGGCACTCAAATTTTGTCGCATGAATGAATGGAAGATGAAATGAGTCGGTATCCTGCGGCGCATAAAGTAGTGTTGGGTTGCTAACAACAGAATGTTCAAAGAAAACGAAATTTACAAAGACAGCAGTGCTGGGGACAGGTTAAGTCTTCCTCAGTGCTCTCCTCCCTCCGGGTCTAAGGTATCCAAGCTGCATCCTCAGTGCTGGGACAGAGCAAAACTATACGCACTTGATTCATTTCAAATGTCTGGGCACCCACTCAGTCCCAGTGTCTGGGGGTTCGAAGGTGAAATCAACCCAGCCCTGCTCTGAGGGTATGGGGGAGATGGGTGGAGGGGAGGCCAGTCCTGAATGGAGCCACTGAGCTGACTGCCTGCCCAGTTGGCCCTGCTGTGGTTTCTGGCTGTACCTGACCACTCCCCTGACCCCCACCCACTTCCCACCACACACGTACTCCCCTGTCCTGGTGAGCAGGGACCCCAGCCAGGTGCCCTGCCCCGTCCAGGCAGCGAGGGGCCAGGTGGAGAAGCAGATTAAGTGGGGATACAGGAGCAGGGAGGTGGAGTCTGTGTATACCCCCTGAGACCCGTTCTTGACAGATGGGATCTCCATCAGCTACCCAGCTCCTGCCTGCCCTGACCCACAGCCCCGCAGCGCCTCCTCTCTCCCCTTCCCTGGCGGGCCCAGGAGGGGCCAGGAATGTCTTAAGGCCACAGCACATCTGGGGAGTCCATTACCTCCAACCCTTGGACCAAGGCTACACCACCGAGTTGCTGGCCCCAGAGGAGGGCACAGGAGCTCAGGGTCTCAGGGACTTGCCCAGGGCCACTGTCCAGAAGGTGGCAAGGTGGGGATTCTAAAGTGGGGTTTTCTAGGGCTGGAGTCCCGCCCACTTCAGGTGGCTCCCTGTCCACCCAGTTCTCCACTGGGAAGAAGACAGGGTGAACTGGAATCGATCCAATGGAGAACTCTTCCTGCTTCTTCTCAAAGGGGATTCCATAAAGGGGACAACATGGCTCCTCCCCCACCCTAGGGCCTAACAGCTGACAAAGCGAGAGACCCCTCCGTGCTGATGTCTGAAGGGCCCACAGGCCCCTGACCAGAATCCAGACCTCAGGCTCCGTGGCCGAGTCCTCCGGCTGCCCCAGAGGCCTCCTGGGGGCCGGGAAGCATTGGCAACGTGAGGATCCAAATAGGCTCTGTCTGACTCCAAATCCTACGCTGTCTCCCAGGGACGGAGAGAGGCCCACAGGTTCAGTTTCACTCTTCCAACTCAAGGAGAGGAGGGAGGGAGGAGAATATCTTTGGGAAAGCCAGAGTTGGACTCTCACCTTGTTCACAGAACTTTTTCTTCTCCAGGGAGCTCTCATGGAACCCCATCAGGCTGCGTTTTAAAATTCTAAGCCCAGCCAGGCACAGTGGCTCATGTTTGTAATCCTAGCACTTTAGGAGACCAAGGTGGGTTGATTGCCTGAGGTCAGGAGTTCGAGACCTGCCTGACAAACATGGTGAACCCCCCATCTCTACTAAAAATACAAAATTAGCCGGACGTGGTGGTGCACGCCCGTAATCCCAGCTACTTGGGAGGCTGAGGCAGGAGAATTGCTTGAACCCAGGAGGTGGAGGTTGCAGTGAGCTGAGGTTGCGCCATTGCACTCCAGCCTGAGCAACAAGAGCAAAACTCTGTATCAGAAATGAAAATGAAAATAAAATAAAATAAAGTTCTAAGCCCTAAGTAGATGATTTGTACCACAAAATGTGATGTAAGTGGAAGTTGCAGTGGGGCATTCTCTGTGCTAACAGCATGGTACTGTCCTCAGACACTAGAGGGCACTGTGGATACGTTCCTGCCGGGAAGGAGCCTTTCTAGGAAGAAGGAAGTAGTACTGCTTGAAATGGTACTGTGTAGTTGCATGGACAGAATTCAGAGCCTTGTATTCTCATGATGGACCCAGAGCTCTTTCTTCTGCACCAAGCTGTGAACCAAGCACAAGGGCACAAATGGAAGAAAAGAGAAGGGGTGTAGAGGGCTGGAACGATCTGAGCCAAGGGCACTTAGGGAAGGCTTCCTGGGTGCAGGGAGTTCAAAACCAAGGTCCTCTCCCTTGAAGCAAGAGGTTGAAGCTGAAGATGTCATGAGGACTTTTCCAACTCAGTCTCTTTAACCTGCTGGTGTCCTATGCAGCTCATGTGGGGTTTTGGAAGGGGTGGCAGCTGTGGATTAGTGAGGAGGGTGAGGTGGGACATTTTAAGAGGGCACCTTGGCAGGCCCGCTCTATGAGGAGCTCAGCTCAAACTCTTTTTTTTTTTTGCGACCGAGTTTTGTTCTTGTTGCCCAGCCTGGAGTGCAATGGCTTGATCTCAGCTCACTGCAACCTCCACCTCCTGGGTTCAAGGGATTCTCCTGCCTCAGCCTCCTGAGTAGCGAGGATTACAGGTATGCATCACCATGCCCGGCTAATTTTGTATTTTTAGTAGAGATGGGGTTTCTCCATGATGGTTAGGCTGGTCTCAAACTCCCAACCTCAGGTGTTCCACCCACCTCAGCCTCCCAAAGTGCTGGGATTGCAGGCATGAGCCACCATATCTGGCTCAAAATCTTTTACACTCTTCCTGTGACTTTAAGGCCATCTTGAAATTCCTTGCTAGTTCTCATTCACTTCTCTCATGGGTTATTTCGATCATTTACTCATCCAAGTTATTTAAGCATCAGGGAGAGCAGCTTTGTGTGGGGCAGGGCGGAGGTCACTATGCTGCTCCTACAGGGCTTACAGAGTGTGGTGGAGGCAGCCAAGGGCTGGCACTGGGGGAGAGGTGGCGAGGGCAGAGGCCTGGAGTCAGACAGACCTGAGTTCGGATTGGAAAACTGCCTCCCATCAGCCATAACTCCTGAGTATGTTTAAGTCCTGAGCCCCATTCTAGTTCTTTCTAAAGGGCGAGAGTGATGGAAGACAGAAAGGAGGAAGGGAGATGAGAAGGCTGAGCTCCCAGCCCTATGGGTGACGGGTGCTCCTGGACTGCCACCACTCCCAGACCCAGTCTCTCCTCTCCTTCAGAACGGAAGCCTGGCAGGTGGGGAAGCTGGCACTCTGGGCTCCTCCGTGACCTGCTGTGTGAGCCTGAGCATGTCACTTGTCACTTGTCCTCTTGGAATCTCCATCTGCATATCCATGTCCTGGGAATAAGAGCCGCCACCCTGCCTACTCCCCAGGGTACTGGTGGGGCTCCAGGGGTGGGAACCTCGAGAAATACACACAGAGAGGTACCTTGATTCAACTGTCCTAGCCCCCCGCTAACCTAGGAAAGTGACTTCATTCCTCTACGCCTCAATTTCTTCATCTGTAAAATGAGGAAAAGAATAGCACCAACCCCATAGAGTTGTTACGCAGGAGATGAAAGGAATTACGGCCAGGCAAGAACAGATCCAGGTGCTCAGTGAGCGGCCAGTCAGTGTTAGCTGTCACTATTGCTGCTGTGGTTATTATCGGCCCCTCCATGCAGTGCGGACTTATTTTCCTTCTGTATCCCTCAGAGGCAAGCTCAAAACACAAAGGCGAGGAATGAGTGCACGAATGAATTAATGAACAAATGACTGAATGAATGAATACGCCCTTGTCATCCCTTCCTTCTTCTTCCACGGTGGAGGCTTTGCACAAACCAAGCCACGCCCACAGACCCCACATCCATCCCATCCCCTCCTTTTCCTAGAAATCTGTCCTGGATGCAAACGGTACCTACGGAGGAGAGAGGGACAGGTGGTATCAGGTAAGTGATTCAGCTGCAGCACAAATGCTGGAGGCACGAAGGGGCCAGAGGAAGACAGACGCCCAGGAAGCTGGAGCAGAGGAGGCCTCAAAATGGGCACAGGGAAACAGTAGCAGCTGGGGCCCCAGTGGCCGGACGAAGCTGCCCGCATGGCGGCATGGCGAGGAAAAGGCAGCCCGACCACCCATCCGCGCCCCGCAAAGTGGCTGTGAAAGGACCATATGGCTGAGAAGCCAAGCCTGCTGGAACCCTCCTTCTCTCCCTCCCCACGTCCTCACCCCTCCTCCGTGCTGGAGCCCTCGGAGGCAGAGTGGCTGTGTCCATTTGGAAAGTTGTTTGGAGGTGAAGATGGAAAATGGCTTTGGGCGTCCTCCCTCTGTCCATGTAACTCCCTGCTTCCAGGCTCGGCCATGAAGAAGGGTTTCAACCCGGGCTCACTCTACCCTGAAGATGGGGCTCTGTGAACCCAAGCAGCGTTCCCCTGTGCGGCTGGGTGTGAGGCCACAGAAGAAGAAATATTCAAACCCCTGCTAGCTTCGGCCGTATTAAGCACCTTTCCCGTAGCAAGTCACATCATCTCACTACGACTCTCATCAGTATTTCTATTAGCCCCATTTTACTAAGGGTGAGGAAACTGAGGCTCAGATGGGTTAAGTAACTCAATGGCAGAGTGACCATGAAGGCCGGGCAGCTGGTCCCAGTGCCCTCTTAACCATTGAGGTGGCACTTCTGAGCCTGCCATGCCAGGTCCCCCCATACCAGCTCAAACATGCCCACCCTGCAGCGCCGCTTCCAGCCTCCACACCGGCTTGCACCCTGGGATGATGCCCCCAAATCAGTTCCTGTTGTCTAACCCCACCATCTTCCCAATCTGGACATCAAGGCCACCTAGTCCGTGAAGCCCTCCAGGACTGCCACATCAAGAGAACTCTGCTTGAATCCCTGGGGCATTTGCTGCCTGGCTCATCCTCTCGGCCCTTGGTATCAACTCCTACTGGAGACTAATAATTAGCTTTTAGTGGGTATGTGTGGAAAGTCCATCTCCTCATCAAACTGAGGACACCCCGGGATAGAGATAACGCCTTTACAATAAGACTGGGAATTCCTCAAGGATGGAAACTCTATGTTTTCTTATACTGGACGTTACCTGAGGGCAGGGTGATGAGGACCAGCCCTGCAGTTCCTCTCATTCTAGAATGCTTTTAATAACAGTCTATATAGATATAGGAACTGCAGCCATCAGTTAAATAAAGAAGCCACGGACCCTCATCATCACACACACAGCAAGGAGAACTGACGAAGCTTCCCCAGAGTCACAGCTTCTGCCCCAGGACTCTGTGCCAGTTTCTTTTCCCTCCGGAGTTATTTCCATCCTTCCAGCTTCCCGTCTATCCCCACGCTTCTATCTTCCTTCGAATAGGCCTCCCAGGAAAACTCTGAAACCTAACATTCTGTGCACCTAAGGAGGTGTACAGAGAACCACGTGCCCCACAGGTGTTCGCCAAGCACCCAGTGGTGCCTCACAAACCCACACTAACAAAGGCTATAGCAGTTAACGTTCATCACGACAGGAACTGGGGACTCGGGATCCTGCCACCGTGAAAGAGACCCACTCTCTGAAAGATGGGCAGGCTGTGGGCTGGTCCTGGAGTGCTGATGAGAAAGTCAAGTAGGACTGATGGAAACGTCAGCCCGACACCCCCACCACGGGGGCAGATGCGGTAATGGAGGCCAGGCTGCCCGCCTTAGAAACAAAAACTCCACCTGAGAAGCCCGCCCAAGGAAACAGACTCCACCCTCTGGAGACACCAATACCAAAGCCATCAGCTTAGTTATTTCCCCTGCTGCCGTCTCCAGGAACGCCAGGTTAAAACTGAGTTGTCGTGGCTGAAATGTCCCCGGAATCATCTACAGTCAACCAGCACACCCCCTCTAGATGAGAGGACTCTTCACTTCGCCCAGAGGAGCCTGCCCCGGGAGCCTGTGGGCTGGTTGTAAAGATGAGGGGATTTGGGGTTGAAACCCTGAAGTGGGTCCCTGACTTTACCTCCAACTTGCTGTGTGACCTTTGCCGAGTCTAAACCCCTCTCTGAGCCGCAATTTCCCCACCCCTAAAACCAAGGGATCCTTCCGGATATCCAAGAACAACCTGAGAAGGGGCCTGGGCTGCATCTGATGGATAAACCCCACCTCCAGGGTCCAGGACAGTACCAGGCATACAGTGGGGCTGGCTTTCAACACGGCCTGTTGCGGGAGAAAGGCTTATGGACTGTTTGAGGCGGGGAGTTTCAGAAGGGGCTGGGATCCTAAGAGGGTGAGCTACAGGACACCCTGAGATCATCTGCTTCCTGTGGGGGAGGGGAAGAACCGATTTCATCACCCTCCCATCCTGCCTAGGGCCCGCCCTGCCTCCCAGGATCCCCCAAGCCCCCTCTTTCCCTCTTCGGAGGGGGGGGAAGCCTTATCCTTCCCTTCCCTTCCCCTCTCCTCCCCTCTTCCCCTCCTCTCCCCTGGCGAGTCATGGGCCCCTTGTGTCTCCGGCTGGTCGCTGGGCAGCGAGAGGCCTTTCATGGTTCATTCTCCCGCTGGCCCCCTCCCCACCCTCTCTCCCCAGCAACCCCATCCTGTCGTGCCCCCATCAATCTACTGCAACCCAGCCCTCTCCAGCTGGCCTGGCTGGGCCGTTCCCAGGCAGAGCAGGTCCACAGTGGAAGGTGGTGGAAAAATGTGGACAAATTTCTGATTTGCAACACTCTGAGAAAGAGTTTATTGCCATTGTTTGAGGACGAATGTATAAATAAAGCAAGGCGAAGATGGCAGGGGGAGGCTGGTGAAAGGCAGAAAACGAGAAATTTTATGGCCATAAGGAGCGTACTCTAATGGTGATTTTTGAGGCACTGGACCATGGTAGTTACTTAGCCAAATGATTGCTGTGAAGCTGGGCGAGGTGGCTTATTTCTTAATTACTGTTATGTATTATGTCAGGCGGATGCCCCAACCCTGGAAAACTTGGTCCTGAGCGGACCCCGGCTTGGAGCCAGTTCCTGGTGCTGGGATGCTGGCGGGCAGATGGGAGGCTAAGTGGGGACCGTCACCTGCCCTGATCAGGGCAGTGTCCCTGGGGGCTGCTGCATCTCCCTGCTGCCCTGGCTCCTGCCCCTCGAGACACTGCCCAGAGAAGAGTCAAAGAAAGACTGGAACTTAGAGCCACGCCTCCAAGATATTAATTCACTCAACACATCAGGGTTGAACACAGGTATGAGCCCCGTTCTGAGCTAGTTATGAGAGCTGTGGCAGAACATGAGACTTCAAAAGCTGTTTACGAAAAGCAGCCGGGGGCTCATTCCAGCTTCCTGGCTAGGAGTCTCCGCAAAGCTGTTCAGAGAGCAGGACAGCAGGTGGGAGGGGCAGCCTGAGAAGGGGGCCTGGGCTATATGTGATGTATTCATTACCCCACCACCAGAGCCCAGGACAGCACCAGCAGACAGTTGGCTGGGGAGAGGAGGGATGCCCTGAAATGACACAGCAGTGTCACCTTGGCCAGGCACGTGGCCTCTCTGAGCCGCCGCCCTTCACCTGTAAAAACTGCGTGGGGCTGAATAGTCCCTTTTCGGTTCTAACATCTTAAGAGTCTGCGATTCTAAGATGCTGTGGTTCTGTTGCTGCCAGAGTTGGCGGGGTTGATTTTTCCAAGGCGATTGGCACGGGCCTATTGGACAGTTTCAACTTCTTTTCATGGTTGGCGTGTGTCAGGTAAGGCGGCCACAGAGGAAAGAAGGAGGCTACTGGGGGTGTCCGATGTCCCAGGAAGTCAGTGTGCACTACATCCTTTCACAGAATCCTCACCAGCATCTCATGGGGTGAGTACTCTTTCAAACACTCGGGAAGGTGTGGAGGCTTGCTCAGACTTACGCAGCAAAGTCTCCATTCAAAAACCCAGGTGGATCAGACACCAAAACCAATGAATGCATTTCAAGTAAAGCAAGCCGTGACTCCAGCATCTTCTAGACCATCTGTGACGTGTTAGCAGCGTCAGAATCACCTAGAGGGCCTCTGGAAACACAGGTTTTGGGCCACACAAAGGAGCCTAGGAAGTCTCATTCTCAGCAAGTTCCCAGATGCTGCTGCCACGGCCAATGCTGGGCGGGGGAGGGGGGGTCACACTTTGAGAACCACTGTTCTAGAGAAGTGCAGAGAAAACTACCATCAGCAAATAAACAGGACCACGCTGCTCTGTGAAAGGGAGCAAGAGCCAGGGAGAAACATACAACCCCTCTCACCCATCATCACAACGGAAAAAGAGGGACAGACTGCGGTGCCAAGCCCTAGCCCCTCATGGCTCCAAAGCCCTGGATCTTTTTCACTTGAGAAGGGTGGAGCCGATGCCAAGGGGGCCGGCTTGGAGGGGGAGCTCCCTTCTCTGTGCTGCTCCTGCAACTTGCCATGGTGGCTGTGTCATCAGATTCTTGACAGCCCACAGTCTGGAAGCCTGCCTCCCCGCCTGCCCCGGGCTCTGGACTCCCCTCTTTTCACTCCTTCTCTCCACCCTGGCTCTTTCCCTAAGTCCCCTTTCTGCTCACCATCTTTCCCTTTGTGTTCAGCAATCAGGTGTGTCACTGGTATTTGCAAGGGGAAAGAGCTGTCATCTTATCTGGAGAGTAACCTTTACAAGGCTGACGTCAGGAACCACAGCTGACACCTACCTCCTCCATGAACTGTCTTCCAACCTCCCCTCTTGAATTATTTGGAGGAACCATGTTTCCGCTCCATGAAGATAAAGGTTTTTATCTGTTTTATTCATTGCTTTATCCTCAATGCCCAGAAGAGGGCCTGGCCTGTGGTGATTGCTCAACAGACATTTGTTGAATGAATGAAAGAATTGATCAGATGGGTGCAAGAAAGAATTGACCAGATAGGTGCAAGAAAGTGCCATGTTCCAAATAGTTTGCTCTTCAAGCCAACGTGATTGTTGGTGAGATGTTAGGATCGTTTTGCACAATAATTTCATTAGAGATGTATTTATGCAACACCAGACTCCTGGCCTCATGCTGAAAGTCCCAGCTAGCCAGCTGAATGGTTCCAAGAGGTCCAGAGAATTGATTCATTCAACCAACACACAGGTACTCCGTCGATTCCCCCTTCTGCTTCCAGATGCCTCAGCCACTCAGAGGCCCCCAAATGCAAATACAGTGTCTTCATTATGGCTCTAAGACAACCTCCCCTGCCCGTGGAATCCCTCATCCACCCTGGGGTTTGAGTGTCTCACTGCAAAGAGTCAGACTTTGGAACGGGTTCCTGAAGGAGCCATTTTTTAAAGGAGTTAAAATCCAATTTGATTCTGCTGTTTACGCCTTTTCTAGTTTGATGTGTTTTAGATAAAAACATTTTTTTGATCAATAAAAATAAAATCTTGTTACTCGCACCCTGGGGCAATTATTGCTCTGAGCCCAGTTTACTGAATCTTAATCAAATAAATAATGTCATTTTCCCAAAATGTGGCCAGCTATAGGTGAGTTACATTAAAGTAGCAGGGAGGTGGTATACTCTGAAAACACACTGGTTCTGAGAGGGCACGAGGTCATGCTTCTAGATATTTGGGGCTGGACAAAAATGTGTTCATTTAAGGGGCTGCCGCTGTGGGGTTGGGCTTCTCAGTTCTGAGGAACAAGTGTTCCTCTCCATGGGGACAAACCAGTGGTAACGGGTGTCTATGACGCTCTTGCCCTGTGCTGGGTACGAAGTTTTGCATGCATAATTGGCATCATTCCAAGCACTCAGAGATGGTAGGCATCAATATTAAACCAGTCCTAAGGAAGAGATTCCGAGAGGGGCAGTGATTTATTCAAGGTCACACGGCTATATGTGGCTGGGTCAGGATTTGAACCCAGGTCTGTCAGGACTTGAACCCAGGTCCGCCCTGTTAGAACTCATGCTACAGACCCCTTGTCACTCCATCTCCCTTTCACTAAGACTGGGCGATGAGGAGGCCTTGGAAATTGCATCTCGTGCACCTGCCGGTGGTGCTGCGTCTGTACTCTCTTACCTCCTCTTCCTCCCATCAGCACCATGCTGTGCTTGCTCCAAATAGCCCTGATGGAGGCTGCATAAAAGACCAGTGCTCTGGCTGGGTGTGGTGGCTCATGCCTGTAATCCCAGCACTTTGGGAGGCCAAGGCGGGCGGATCACCTGAGGTCTGGAGTTCAAGACCAGCCTGGCCAACATGGTGAAACTCCCTCTCTACCAAAAATACAAAAATTAGCTGGGCATAGTGGCACATGCCTATAATCGCAGCACTTTGGGAGGCTGAGGCAGGCAGATCACCTGAAGTCAAGAGTTCAAGACCAGCCTGGTCAACAGGATGAAACCCCACCCCCGCCACCATCAAAAATACCAAATTTAACCGGGCATGGTAGCATAGGCCTGTAATCCCAGCTACTCAGGAAGCTGAGGCAGGAGAATTGCTTGAACATGGGAAGTGGAGGTTGTGGTGAGCTGAGATTGCACCATTGGACTCCAGCCTGGGTGACAGAGTGAGACTCTGTCTCAGAAAAAAAAAAGAAAACCCAGTTCTCTCCAGTCTGGGGTTGTATTTGGCAGGAGGGGACATGGATGCGTATCTGGGAAGATGCTGCATCACGTGCTTCCTGAAATTGATGTGGAAGGACACACACCTCCTGCCGGCCATGGTGTGTGTATGGTGCATGGTGCACCCTTACAATCCTGAGGACATTTATTTCCTGTTGTATGTTTCTGAACAAAAAATGTTGAGGTTTTATTATAAGAATCTTATGTATTCTGTAAGAGATAGGGGAAGGGGATGGCTTGGTGGCCTCAAAGGCTAAGCTAGACCTGTAATACCAGGAGGCCAGGGGACCTGGTGGCTAGAGTCAGAGGGGCCGTGGTGAAAGAACAGGAGATGGCAAAGGGAGATTCTGAAAGTGAAGGGTATTATCACGGGTGTGTGGGATGAGGAAGCTCTTAGGGTTGGACATCAGGCTGGTCACCTGGGTGAAAGAGAAGGGACAGAAACAAATGCTCATGGAGTGTTACCTATGTGCCAAGCTCTGCTCAGACATTCCATCATTTCATCTTGACAGCTACACCAACAGGAACTTTATTATTACCATCTTATTTAGGTTTTTATTTACTTTTTTTTCTTTTCTTTTTTTTTGAGACGGAGTCTTGCTCTGTTGCCCAGGCTGGAGTGCAGTGACACAATCTCGGCTCACTGCAACCTCCGCCTCCCAGGTTCACTGCAACCTCCGCCTCCCAGGTTCAAGTGATTCTCATGCCTCAGCCTACCAAGTAGCTGGGATTACAGGTGCCCACCACCACGCCCAGCTAATTTTTGTATTTTTAGTAGAGATGGGGTTTCACCATGTTGGCCAGGCTAGTCTTGAACTCCTGACCTCGTGATTCACCTACCTTGGCCTCCCAAAGTGCTGGGATTACAGGTGTGAGCCACAGTTCCCAGCCTACATTTATTTTTTTAAGACAGGGTCCTGTTCTGTCACCCAGGCTGAAGTGCAGCGGTGGAATTATAGCTCAGTGCAGCCTCCAATTCCCGGGCTCAAGTGATCCTCCTGCCTCAGCCTCCCATGCAGCTAGGATGACAGGTGGGCACCGCCATACCTAGCTCATTTAAAAAAACTGTTTTGTAGGGTTAGGGTCTTGCTGTGTTGCCCAGGCTAGTCTCCAGCTCCTGGCGTTGAGTGATCCTCCTGCCTCAACTTCCCAAAGCGCTGGGATCACAGGTATGAGCCACCACACCTGGCCTATTCCCATTTTAAAATGAAGAAAGCAGAGGTTCTCTAGTTAAGCCACCAACCCAAAGATATAAGGGAGGGCCAAGATTCGGGACTTGAATCCAGGCCTGCTGAGCCCGCCGACATGCTGGGAGGGACAATGTCTGTCCAGCGTCGTCCTTCCAGGGCCCGCTCTCCATGATCACAGCCTCCTCCCACCTGGCCCACTGCGGCCTCCCAGCCCCAACCTCTGGCTTTCTTTCCCTTCCAGGCTCGGCTGTCTGCCCTCTAATTAGATTCCCCTGGAAATAAGAGTGCATTGTACAGTTCTGCTAAAGGCAAACTGATTTTACCATTTCTTTTCTTTCCTCCTCTTTAATAACTCACAATGTCTCAAGGAGGTTTCACTTAGGGGCTGCACACTGGAAAATTATTCTGTCTCTCCTGCACTCATTTTTCTGTTGAGGAAAATTGAAAACTGGATTCCTCCTCCGTCACTGGCCCCCTCTCTTTGCCAACCCTGTGCCCAGAATATTCTAGTCCTCTCTCGAATTGCCTTCTAGGCCCCTCTCTACCTCGAAAGCAAGGCCTGCTGACTTCCTGCCCCACAGCTTGGAAAGGCTGGCAGGCCCACTGAGCTCGGAACAGTGAGGGGTCTTTCAAAAGTTTAGTGAGGAGGGAGGGAGCGAGGCGGCGTGGGGAGCTGGGAGCCAAGTGGTCTGCCAGGCTTTGAGATGCCTTTGCCCCCAGAGAACTGGCCTGGCTCCAGCACTTTTGAGGCAGGAGTTGGGTGAGTTCTGAGCCTTTATTGGCCCCATCGGGTTCCCGTTAAGTGTCAGAGAGTAAATTATAAACAAATGGGTCCCATTTCCATTTCTGAAGGTGCCCTCTATATGTTCTGGTACATCCTCTTAAGTGGTGCCTGATGGGACAAGGAGCTAGGTGGAGGGACTCGCACGGGCCCCGGCTGTGGTCTCCATGGTCTGCAGCCCCTGCCGGCTGGCTGGCACCCTCCGGCCAGGCCCTGGAGTGAGACCAGCAAGGTTTCCGGTGTGACGGATGGACAGATAGACTGACGGGCGGACGCCCGGGGCTGCAGATCTGGGCCCCAAGTCAACAGGTTTCATGAATTAGGGGTTGAGAACTCAGGCCAGAGGGAAAGCAAGAGGGTGGAGGGGTGCTTAGTGGAGAACAAGGCCTGGGCTAGGACTGGTGGGGCCACAGCTGAGGAGGTGGGAAGAGCGCAGGCAGGTCCCCTGGGCCTGGGCACTCAGGACTTTAGGAACAGCTTTGGCACCTTGGGCAGGGCAACCGAAAGCCACCTCCACCCTGCCCTGCAATGCTCCACCCCTCAGTTTCTGCTCTCATGATGGGGGCTGGAAACAGGAGACTCAGCCATACCCTTGCAAACAATTGATTTTACAATAATCGGGATCATTTGCCAGACACCAAACCGCCGGCACGTACTGTTTCATTTCAGCCTTGCCGTGGCTCAGTGAGGTAGGTACTATTTTTTTTTTTTTTTGAGATGGAGTTTCGCACTGTCACCAGGCTGGTGTGCAGTGGCGTGATCTCGGCTCACTGCAGCCTCTGCTCCTGGGTTCAAGTGATTCTCCTGCCTCAGCCTCCCACGTAACTGAGACTACAGGCACGCGCCACCACGCCCAGCTGATTTTTGTATTTTTAGTAGAGACGAGGTTTCACCGTATTGGCCAGGCTGGTCTCGAACTCCTGACCTCGTGATCCACCTGCCTTTGCCTCCCAAAGTGCTGGGATTACAGGAGTGAGCCACCGTGCCTGGCCGAGGTAGGCACTATTTTATAGACAAGGGCTCTAAGATGCAGAGAAATCCTCATCAGTGATCATTTCAGCTCATAGGGAGTGCTTCCTATGTATCAGGAGCTGCTAAAGCCTTTTTTTTTTTTTTTTTTTTGAGATGGAGTCTCGCTCTGCGGCCAGGTTGCAGTGCAGTAGCACAATCTCGGCTCACTGCAAACTCCACTTCCTGAATTCAAGTGATTCTCCTGCCTCAGCCTACCGAGTAGCTGGGACTACAGGTGTGTGCCACCATGCCAAGCTAATTTTTATATTCTTAGTAGAGACGGGGTTTCACCATGTTGGCCAGGCCAGTCTCAAACTTCTGACTTCATGATCTGCCTGTCTTGGCCTGGCCTCCCTGTTAAGGGCTTTTTGTGGATTAGCTCCTTTAACCATGACCTCTAAGTTGCAACATTATCATTCCATTTGCAGTTAAAGAAGCCAGAGCTCAGGCCAAGCTACTGTCCACGCCTCAAAGCTTCTAAGCGGCAGAGTATGGGATTGTTCTCAGGTCTCGGGCAGGCTCCAGCCTTCCTTCTGGGGACAGCTTCCCAGTATGGACTTAGTCTCCAATGTCTGAGACCTCGTTTCTGCATCAAAAGAGTTGGTTCAAACTGGGAGCAATCTGAGAGATAACTTAGTCGCAACTCATTGTCTTACAGATGCAAATACTGAGCCCAGACAGGGAATGTGACTTGCTAGAGATCACAGGGCAGTTAGAGAGCTGGAACTGATTCTCAGACACACTGGGGGTGTATCAGTAAGGGGTGAGGGGGTGGCCAGCAGCAGATCTCCTGAGGGTGCCACCATATGGCCACTGTTTTTGCTAAGTTCTAAGGCCACTGAGTTGGGACACCAGCTCTGGAGCTCTAAAGGTGCTATGGATTCCTCCTCGTGCTCCCCTGCTATGTGGAACCAGAGGCTGACAGCAGAATACGGCTTTAGAGGCTGAGACCCGGGTTTGAATCCTGGTGCCGCCAGGCTGCTCACTCTGACTCTCTGAGCCCCAGCATCTAGGAGAGAGGAGGATGTTCCAGCAAAACAAGTGCCTTAGAAAGCAGAAAAAACAAGGAGAGACTCCTGTCCTTCGGCCCCGATCCCTCCTGAGGGCCCCTGAGGAAAACCGACACAGGCGCTTACCACATCCTCCTGGGCCCTGACATGTTGCAGGAGGAAACTTGAGGAAGCCGGGCCTGGCCTGGGAAGAACTCATCTGCAGCCAAGGCGGCTGAGTCACTGTTTGCCGAAGGTTATCTAAGATGTGTCCAAACAAGAGCCAGCCAGGGTCCTGCTCCAGGGCTTCCAGACACACCCACCTGCCCCAAACCAGGACAAAGGCTGCCCTCCTCTTGGGGAAAGTGGTCCCAATCCCAGGGACCATTCAGGTCCAGAGAAAAGCTTATGTAAATGCATGCAAAGTACCTGGTACCAGGGAGGTGCTGCAAACATGAGGGCTGTTATTATTACTGTATGTATTTATTATTATTTTGAAACAGAGTCTCACTCTGTTGCCCAGGCTGCAGTGCCGTGGCAAGATCAAGGCTCACTGCAGCCCCGACCTCCCAGGCTCAAGCCATCCTCCCACCTGAGCCTCCTGAGTAGCTAGAACTGTAAGTACATGCCACCATGCCCAGCTAATTTTTTAAAAAATGTTTTATAGAGATGGGGTCTCACGATGTTGCCAGGGCTTGTCTCTAACTCCTGGCCTCAAGCAGCTTGCCTGCCTTGGACCCCAAAGTGCTGGGATTACAGGTGGGAGCCACCGCACCTGGCCATCCTTATTATTTTTAACAAGCATTCTGAGCACCTACTCGGTGCCGGGCACTGTCCCACCCTGGTTTCTCTTCCTGTCTGCCTTATAGCTCTGTGAGATGATCCTGACAGTGCCTGCTTTGTGTGGCCAGGACGTTGAAATTCAGAGGGTGTGGCTCAGGCATCTAACGTGGCTGGAATATCCACAGCTCTGACTCTGAGCCAGAAGTTCTCAGTCTGGGCTGTTCCTTGGAATCGCTGAAGGAGATTTAAAAATGTTCTTCCCCACTCCCTGTCCATTTTGATTTAATGGGGGCAGGGGTGCATCTTGGGCACTGGGGTTTTTAGTAGCTCCCTCATATGAATCTCGTGTGCAGCCAAGGCTGAGAACCCCTGTTCCTGGGCTCGTGGGTTTTGCTCGGAATTTTCCTGTGTTCTATTCAGTTTCAGTGGAAGCATGGTCAGGAGACTGGGATTCAGAGGAAGGGTCCTTTGATAGCTCAGCTGGGAGGAATGTAGCTAATTCCTCAGAGGAAAGGGAGGATTGGGAGCTGGTGAGAGGGCATGTGTCCCACTGGCCTTGGCTGGAGAAAAAGGAAAGCAAAGATTAGACCTTCCTCAACCCCCGGTGCTGGTTAGACCGGCTCAGGGACAGGGATCCTACATACGCAGGCAGGTGGGCCAGCATTCCTGGGCATGGAGTGGGAAGGTCGTTGGCACCGTCTCCCTGCCTCTACCACATTTGTAGAGTCTTTCCAATGATCCTCAGATTTCCATCCCCCAACCCAGGACTCCATGGCTTGTAGATAGTAGCAGGTGTGTGTTTCCTCACGTCTCATCTCAGTCCCTCCACCGCATCCTCCAGCATCCACCTTCTGCGATGTGTCCTCCTGGCCCTCCGTTATGAGAATCTGGCTTCTCAGGGAAAGATCCCCTTTTACGGGGCTACTGCTCTGGGGTGTGTGCAGACCAAAACTCGCACCTTTCGTCCTTTCTCTCTCTCTCCCTCCCTCCCTTCCCTCCTTCCTTCCTTCCCTCCTTCTCTCCTTCCCTTTCCTTCTTTTTCCCTTCCCTTTCCTTTCCCCTCCCTCCTTTCCGTTTTCCTTCCTTCCTTCTTTCCTTCGCTCCTTCCCTCTCTCCCTCCCTCTCTCCCTCCTTTCCTTTCTTCCTTCCCCTCCCCCTTCCCTCCCTCCCTCCCTCCTTCTCTTCCTTCCTTCCCTCCCTCCCTCCTTCCTCTCTCTGAAGGATGTAGGCAAAACCCAGCCGCTGAACAAACTTCTCCCCACCTCTTCCCTTCTTATAAAATGTTTCACTTGACCTAGAACTTCTAAGGGGGCTACTATTTTTCTCCCTAGTTTTAGAGACGAGGAAAGGCACAGAGACATAAAGCAACTTAACTGACAGCCCACATAGCTAGGGTCAGGACTTGAACCTGAATCCTCAACTCAGCCGGCGAGCAAGGGGGAAGCTGTCTTGATTTGCAGCAGGAAGGAAAGAAGTCAGATCAAAGGAAGAACTGTACAAACTTGGTGGTCCTTAGCTCTAGAGCTAGCTGCTATGGAGAAGCTATAGAGTATCTCAGGGACCTTTCTCAATGACCCCAGAGGACTCCCGCTCCCTCAACTTATCCTGGAGCCAAGGTCCTGATGCCCCCACCACCAAGCAGTCTGAATCTTTCCCCAGGTGAGTCGAAGAGGAAATTCAATCCTGCTTCCTTTTTTCTGAACTTGCCAAAAGGTTGTTTGCTCTGAGAATGCCGAGAGCCCTGTGAGACCTTGGCTTCCTCAGTTTCAAATAATTGACTTCAAAGCCCGTCTCCAGGTGGAACAGTGCCACACAGCACCTGGGTGAAGGGCTGAACCCTGAGGACTTTGCCAGGGAATAGGGTGGTGTCAGGGCTCTGTGATTGGACGGATGCCTCCCTCAGTCACCCTCCGGGCCCCACCAACCCCTCCCCCACCCCAAAGCCTTTGCCCACAATCAGTGGCTGGCACCACCTTTACTCAGATTGGGGGCTAAGAGGATCAAGACTGGCCGCAGGCCCTCAGCACCCCTGAAAATGTTGCTGAGCAGCTATTAGGAAGATTGTGGCGTTTGCAAGTATGTTCAACTGTGCCATCAGCCTTTCTGGGGCTTGTGGTGGAGACTATGCCACCGCCTTCCCTGACAACTTCTTTGGAGAGCCTAGGAGGTCCCCACAGGTCACAACAAACTTTAGGAGCCTCCCCTAAACCACAGCCAGGCCACCAAGTGCAAAGAGGTGGGGGGGATAGACCCAAGGTCTGGAGTTAGCCTTCAGCCCTGGTCTGCAGAGCTATTTTTAAATAGCTCTAAATTAAATGATTATTTTGAAACAGAATGAATTAGAATAGCACAGCCCTGGGGAAAGGAGGTAAAAATGAACTACCACCTTTCTTTTATATTTTATTTTATTTTAATTGAGATAGGGTCTTATTTCATTAAGACATGGCTATGCTGCCCAGACTGGTTTCAAACTCCTGGACTCAAGTGATCCCCCAACCTCAGCCTTCCAAAGTGCTAGGATTACAGGCTGGAGCCATGATGCCCAGCCTCTTTCTTCTTTTCTACAGGAAAAGGTTACCATTTCTGCAGCTGAAATGCCACCTGAGTCGGGCGCGGTGGCTCACACCTGTCATCCCAGCACTTTGGGAGGTTGAGGCGGGCAGATCACTCAAGGTCAGGAGTTCGAGCCCAGGCTAGACAACATGGTGAAACCTCATCTGTACTAAAAATACCAAAAATTAGCTGGGCATGGTGGCAAACACCTATAATCCCAGCTACTCGGGAGGCTGAGACAGGAGAATCTCTTGAGCCCAGGAGGCAGAAGTTGCAGTGAGCCAAGACTGTGCCACTTGTACTCCAGCTTGGGCAACAAAGCAAGACTCTGTCTCAAAAAGAAAAAAAAAGAAAAAAGGAAAAAAAGGCACTCCAGCCCGCTCATGCTGCATCTCTTCAGCTCCAGGCACAAGCCCACCTCATTGCTCGCCTTCATGGGTTGGCTAGAGACCCGTGAAGGTCACGTACCATGGGTGTGTTGTTAAGACCATTGAGGTTGAGAGCTGGGACACTCTCCACCCCTCTCACTAGACCGTGACTTAAGAAATAATAGTAAGCTGCTAACTTTTCCTGAGCACTTACTGTGCTCAGGCTCTCTGCTAAGCTGTGTGCACACATCACATCATCTAACCCTCTCAACCACCCTATAATGCAGCTCTACATTGCACATGAGGAAACTGCGGCACAGAGAGACGATGCCATCCTCCTAAGGACACACAGCGGGGTCAGGATTGGAGCTTGAGTCCAGCTGACCCAAGATGAGCCACCACACTACACTGCCAGGTTTAGAATCACTGGAACCAAAGGGTAGTGTCTCCTGCTGGCCCTGGGACAGGGAGCACGTGGTCCTGTCTCCCTTCAGGATGTGGGTTCACCGTCGTATGTCTGGGGGTCAGCATATGTCTAGGGAAATGAGCATTACAACAGGAGGCTCCTAGCCTCCCCTCCTCGGGGGCTCACCTGCCTGATCTGTAAAATGGGGGGATAGGACTACATGGTTTCAAGCTGACTCTGCCTCACCCCAGATCTGACATTCCATCACTTACTGTGGAACTCTGAGTAACGGATGTCACCCTCTGAGCCTCTCAATTTCCCCATGTGGAAAATAGGGATGACAAGGCTACTTTATAGAGGGCTGTGAGGATCATGGCTTGGGACAAGCTTTGCAAACTATAAAGTGCTGGCCAAATGAGAGGGCAGTGAGAGCCTGGTAACTGGACTTCTGCGTGGCTGCCTCCCCTCCTCCCTCCCCTTCCCCAGCCGTGGTGTTCCTTCTTCCAGGTCACCAGCTCCCCATTTGTTACGCCTCCTGGCCTCCCTGAGGTTTGGAAGACTTTCAACAGTTGGAAAGGAAAATCTCAGATGTGACCATAGGCTGTCAGGGGCCAGGAGAGAGGTCACCACCGCCTCAGAGGCACGAGATCATCTTTCCAGCAAAAGGGAACCTGTCCCAGCTCTGCCACTGATTAGCTGTGTGACCTTGGGCAAGTCACTTAACCTTCCTGGGGCCTCTGCCCCTCCATCTGTGAAAGTGAGAGGGTCAGACTGAATGCTTCCAGAGCTGACATCTGAGAAGTGTCTGCAGGAGAAGCTCTTTTCAGCTCCAGATCTCAATCTTGGTACGAGGATCTGGGAGAGCTGTGACTTTCAAAATCCTGGATTGGGAAAGTGAATTGTAGCCAGGGGATCCCACTTTATCAAGACCAATGGGTGGGGTGAGGGCTTTCTAAGCCCCCATTTCACCTCTGTGCTCTCTCGTTGGGAGAGAAAAGGGACGACTGTGGTACTAGGAAGCCATCTGGGATTAGCTGGTAGCAGCTGGCCTAAACTTCAAGGCTATGTTAAAGTCATAACTGTTCCTGCCTGGCCTGTGGGGAGATGTCAATACCATGTATCTTTCACCACAGGCTGTGTTATACTTCTTATCTGGAGTCTGCCCCCTGAACTTAGGATAGGGCCAGTTTCTCCACATACCCCAGATTATTCTAGAGGACCGAGAGTCAGATAACCCAAATTCAAATTCCATCTCAAGGCTGGATCTGGTGGGTCATGCCTATAAGCCCAGCACTTTGAGAGGCCAAGATGGGCAAATCACTTGAAGCCAGGAGTTCGAGACCAGCCTGACCTACATGGTAAAACCCATCTCTATTGAAAATACAAGAATTAGCTAGGGGTGGTGGCCCATGGCTGTAATCCCAGCTGCTTGGGAGGCTGAGGCACGAGAATCGTTTGAGCATGGGAGGCAGAGGTTGCAGTGAGCCGAGATCTTGCCGCTGCATTCCAGCCTGGGCAACAGAGCAAGACTCTGTCTCAGAAACAAAACAGAACGAAACAAAACAAACCCCACAAATTCCAGCTACTTTCTAGTGGTAGACCCGAAGAAATCATCCAGCTTCTCTGGCCTTCAGTTTTATCATCTGTACAATGGGGACAGCAATGCCTCTTCAGTTAACAGGTGAAAGTGATGTTCCCAGGGCTAGATGCATCAGTTCTCAGCTATCATCAGGTTGAAGGTTACAAAAACAATGATTAAAACCCATCACTGGCGAGGTGTCAAGAAGGAAGCAGCCTCTTGTACCAGCCTTCAGGAAATGATGTCCTGAACACATTATTAACTGATTAAGTCCAGAACAGTGTCTGTTGCATAATCCTACTTTGTCAAAATAAACATATGTATAGATGTGCACGTTTCTCTGTGGAGAAACATCTAGAAGATCAGACTCCCAAGTTATTCATCATACTTAACTATGGAGAGTAAGAGGCAGAGGCTGATAAACTTTTACTTTCTATATTCCGTTAGTGTTAGAGGTTTTATCACAATAATATGTGATTCCTTCAATATAAAGAACTAACAGGTCAGGCATGGTGGCTCACACCTGTAATCCCAGCATTTTGGGAGGCCGGGGCAGGTGGGTCACTTGAGGTCAGGAATTCGAGACAGCCCGGCTAACATGGTGAAACTCCATTTCTAGTAAAAATACAAAAAAATTAGCTGGGCATGATGGTGTGTGCCTGTAATCCCAGCTACTAGGGAGGCTGAGGCAGGAGAATGGCTTGAACTTGGGAGATGGAGGCTGCAGTGAGCCGAGACTGTGCCACTGTACTTCAGCCTGGGTGACAGAGAGAGCATCTGTCTCAAAAACAAAAACAAAAGCAAAAACCAAAAAACCTAGAACTAATAAAGTGTTTTGAATTTGAGAAACCAGCTTTCTTTTCTCTTATTCCAAGCAGAGGTCCAGCATGAAGCTACAGGCTGTCTTACAGAATGAGAGAATGAGTGATTGAATGAATGAGTGAATGAATGAACTAAAGAAGGAACAAAGGAGCAGTGCAAATTCCAGGACTGCAGAAAGGTTGCCTCGTGCCACACCAACGAGCATTACTCGGCACATCCTCTGAGACTGCTGGGGCAGGGGTCATCTTTAGGCCCATTTTGAAAGCAAGATCACCAAAGCTCAGAGAGCAGGAATGGCTTGGCCAAGGCCAGGTCAGCAGCACTCAGCCCCGGCTTTGGAAAGCAAAGCTCCCCCTTCTCCGCCCAGGCCTGCAGGAGGAAATGCCTCCTCACCCCCGCAACCCCCCAGCACCCACCCTACCCCCAGCACAGCACCAACTCCTGCTGCCCAACCCCGGAGCAGGTCTCTAGGACACTGGTACAGGCAGAGACCAGGTTGTGCTGTCAGGGCCCAAAAAATAAGCAAAGCCACTCTCTGAGCTCCAAATGACTGACTCCCACCCCCTCCCTGGAAATGGTCTTTGATTTCAGAACAGGCTGGAGTGTAAAACCAATAAAGTGTCCTGTGCCCATAAACAAACAGGCAGCCGCTTAACCTCCCTCTCCCGGGGCCCTCCGCCTGCCCCCTGCCACTGGAAGGCGCGGGCAGAGGGCAGGGCTGTGCTCCATTGTCCCCCGGTAATTAATTGCCGTAATAAGGAGCCGCACTAAACTTCAAAGGCCAGGCTGGGTTGGCCCAGGGAAGTTGAGTTTTTCTGTGCTGCTGCCAGAAAGCCAGCATGGGCTCCAGGCCCACACTCTGAGCACCTACTGTGTGCCAGACACGGGTTGTGGCTTTGTCCGACGCTGTGAGGTGGGTATCATAAGCCCTACTTTACAGATGAGAAGACTGAGGCTCATGGAGGTCATTTGTTGTCTGGCAGTTATAGGGCAGGGCAAAGGGCTGAGTCAGGGTTCAGGCTTCCAGATAGTCCAAGAGCAAGCGCCGGGAAAGGCCGTTTCAATCCTCTCAGCCTCTGCATGCCCGCCAAGGAGATGGAAGAGGATTAAAGTCTAATCCAAGAGATGTGGACAGAGCAAAGGCAGGTTTGGGGTGGGAGGAGAGATCAGAAAGTTTCTGCAAAGATGTTCGGGAAATGTGAGTTTAAAAAATAAAGACAAATTCATCTCCACCTCATGGACCCCAAAGCTGGACTCTCCCACAGCCGCTATGCCCCTTGCCCCCATGACAACTCTTGCACTGAAGGGAGGGATATCTGTTTCCCTGTCTACCCCAGCAAGCAAGGGGGCCTCTGAAGGCAGGGATGGACCCATGTCGTTCTGTTCCAGCAGAGATCCTGGTCTTTATCTCTCTACAGAGATTTACTGATCAACTAACAACCACGCGTCAGCTGTGTAATCCTCAATCCTTTGGCCCCTCCCGCCCTGTGCCCCGGCTTCAGCACGCATTTGCTTTCCACCTTTCCCCCCAGCACTTTGAAGCCATTCCGCTCACTAATTAACTTCAGCCTTATAAAACTCCTATGAGCAGAGTAGTTTTTGCTCCATTTTACAGCCAAGAAAACTGAGGGTCACGGAGAGGAAATAGCTCCTTATTTGCCCATTTCTCCCGTAACTCATCCTGCAGGTCCCCGACCCCCGAGAGGTGAGTCCTCTCCCCCCTCCCTTCAGCTGCTGGCTCACAGGCCGGGACTGGGCCCCACCTCTGAGCCCCCTTCTGTTTTTTCGCTCAGGATTCCTGAGCCCAAGGAGCCAGGCTTGTTTATGGCCCTGCCGGCCCTGGTGCCTTGGTCCCAGCTCAGGTCAGCTCTCTGGGGCTAGTAGGGGCTTTTGAACGTGGTAAATACAGGTTACAGGGGTCAGGGGTCACAGTCCTTCCTTGGGGGAAGTTAGACTTGAATCATCCATGAAATAGCAACGCTCATCTTGGGGCGCAGAAGGGAGGCAGATTTCTTAAATTATGATGACTCTGCAACAACCCACCCTGCAACTCCCAGGCCTCACTCAGCCCCCACTTTGGTCTCCCTGGAAGGACTTGGCATCTGGATTTTCCGTTTTCCTCCCTCCTAATTCTGTCCTTAAGCCAGAAAAAACAAGGTGTCTGGGGGACGAGCAAGGCCAAAAGGAAGAGAGGAACTTGGCATTTGTCGGAGGCCTGCTCTGTCCTGGGCAGAGTTGGGTCTGAGTGGTATCGCCTCTCTTCCACAGGTCGGGGGATGACTTGGCCAAAACGTCCCAGCCAGCAAGTGGCAGAGCCAAGATTCGAACTTTAGTTGGTCTAAGTCAAAGAGCCAAGCTCTAAATGGGAGGCCGAGTGGACAGTGAATCTACAGCACACACACACACACATCACACACATCACACACATGCTCATGTGCACACAGCCACATGCATGCACACAAATACATATGCACATACATATACATACAGGCATGCACACATCGCACACACATGCATGCACACACATCACACACATGTGTACATATGCACACATATGCATATATGCACATACACATATGCATGCACACTCTCCAGCCCAAATGAAGGGAATTTTGGATTTTTGTATAACCCTGGCTTGTCTGAGAAAGGTTCCCTGAGCATTGATAATTCAGAAAGGTTTCTCCCAAGGCAACTTCATGTTTATGAAATGTCGACCCCAACCAGCCCTCCTACAACCTTGCCCAGCCACGTGTCCTTGGGTCAGGCTTCTACCAGCAAACCTTTCTTGCGGAAGACATTCTCTCTGAGCTGCCTGAGCGATAGTCAGCCAGAGTAGAAGCCTGCCATAGAACTGGGGCTAAGATTTGCTTTTGGCTTTAACCCCTGTCCCGAATGCAGCAGCTGAAAATCAGGGTGAGACCCCAAGAGTGGGCCAAGCCTGGAGTTGCATCCCAGATGACCCCCTGAGAAAGGGACTTCTCTCTTGCCTCATTTTCCCTTCCATCATGTGGGGGCCAATAATGCCTACCTTAATGTAAAAGTCTGCAGAGGTGATGGAGCCTGGGGCCCTAGTCCAGCTCCTGCTACACAGTGTTTGGAAATGGGGTGATTATTATGAGCATGGACCGAAAGGAACAGAAGCTCCAGAACCCCCTTCACTCGCTGTCTTCCAGAAAGACCCACCCTGGGGTCCCTAGAAGACACCGGCAGGATGTGCTCAGTAACATATGGCTCCAGGACCTTTGTAGGGGGAGAGGAGGGCAGGAGGGGGGAGGGGCAGATGGGGGCAGGGAAGAGGAGGAGGAAGGGTGTATTTAAGAAAAAAGAAAAACCCACACAAAACCGACAGAATTCCAGCCGATTATTCCTCCCGCTGCAGATGTACATTAATGCAGGAGAAGTGGGGGACGGAGCTTTGGGCTGGAAAAAGAGAAACAGCTCGCAGTTCCTTTTAACAAGCCGTTGTCTGGCTTGATCTTGTCACTCTAAAGAGGGCCATTGAGAGGTATTCATGCGTCGGCCCTGGGGGGACAAAAGGGCCCAGTATATATACTGACTGCTCAGTCGCCTGCGGGCCCTGGGGCCTTTGTCTAACCTTCCCTTAATAAACTTTTGGGAAGAGTTCATCAATCCGCTTCAATAGCTGATGTTCTCATTTTCAGAGAGAGAAGAAAAATAGCAGAAGGCTGGCGTCTTTTTTTTTTGGAGGCATTCTCAATGAGAAGGAAAAAGGGAGAGAGAGAGAGAGAGCCTGTAGACACCCCGCTTTAAAGGGAAAAAGAACACACCACCACTACAGTTGCAGACCCTAAAAGGCAGCCCAGACAAAACCGCTATTCATCGGGCCCCTGAATTCTGCCTCCCTTTAAGTGTCCCTGGGCCTAGTGGAGCTGGGTCCTGCTGGCAGCCCGGGGGAGGCACAGGAGATCGGGTCTGTAGCTCAGAGAGTGTGGGCCGAGAAGAGCTTCTTAGGAGGAAAGTGACAGAAAGCAAGAGCAGCCAGGAACCCTTCCTCTGGCCTCTTTCTGGATCTGGGGTCATTTGGTCTCTGCCATCAGGTAGTTTTTAAAAACTGCAGGTGTTTTTTTCACGGAAGGTGGAAGAAATGGGGCCAGCTTTTTCTCCTCTAAGCACTTTTTCCTCTCCACATGAGGCTTCTGCTGCTCAGACCATAGTGACCTCCACCCTTAGTCCAGGGTGGGGTTTCAATCCCCAGCTGGTCTCCTGGAGCCCGTATCTGCCTCCTTTTGGATTGGGTCATAAGAAAGTGTAGCCTCTGACCACCCCTATCCTCCACGCCAGAGCAATGGGATCTCAACCTGTCCCCGGATTCTGCGCTGCCTGGTAAGGGGAGGGGCGTGGGTTGAACAGGAAGGGAAAACAAAGAAAAAAGGACATTCTTACTATTCCTACAGCAACAGACACCACACTAGTTTTGATTTCGTGTGTGTGAACTCACTTGTCACCATGATCCTACTTTAGTTTTTGAGACAGGGTCTTGCTCAGTTGTTGAGATGGCAGTGCAGTGGTGTGATCACGGTTCACTGCAACCGCGGCCTCCCAGGCTCAGGCAATCCTCCCTCCTCAGCCTCCCGAGTAGCTGTGACTACGGGCGTGCCCCATCATGTCTGGCTAATGTTTCGAATTTTTTTGTAGAGACAGGGTCTGTGTCACCCAAGCTGCTCTCTAACTCCTGGGCTCATGAAATCCTCCTATCTCAGCCTCGCAAAGTGCTGAGATTATAGGCACGAGCCACCTTGCCTGGCCTCATTATCCTTTTTTTTTTAATGCATTTTATTTTACTCATTTTACTTTGGAAAACTGAAACTCACAGAAATGGTCCCTGGTCTAGAGTCTCACACCAGGAAGCTGAAATTGAAACTTGAGTCTTTCCAAATTCAAATTTCAAAGTGCTAAATGAAGCCGCCTCTTATATTGTATTTATTTATTTATTTGTTTGAGACAGTGTCACTCTGTTGCTGAGGCTGCAGTGCAGTGGTACTATCTCAGCTCACAGCAACCCTTGCGGTCCCAGGTTCAAGCAATTTGTGCCTCAGTCTCCCGAGTAGCTGAGATTACAGGTACACACCACCCCACCTGGCTAATTTTTTTTTTTTGTATTTTTAGTAGAGACAGGGCATCACCATGTTGTCCAGGCTGGTCTCGAACTCCTGACCTCAAGTGATCTGCCCGCCTCGGCCTCCCAAAGTGCTGGGATTACAGGCGTGAGCCACTGCGCCCAGACTTTTCTCTTACATTTTAGATGATTAATCACAACAAGAATAATAGCTACCAATCATTGCACTCTTAAAATGCACCAGGCATTGTTTTAGGTGCTTTAGATACATTATTTTCCCAATGGCCCAGTGAGATGGGTCCATTATGATAATACCCATATTGCAGATGGGGTAAACTGACACATAGGCAAGGGCTGAATTGGAGTGCCAGGAGGGTAAAGCCTGATTCTAGCTCAGGTCTGACGCTGCAAACCCTCATGCTGTTCTGCCTTTGATAAAACACAGATGCAGGAAGGAAGGAAGTAGATGAACAAACGAATGTGACTTCTGCCCCTGCCAAGCCTCGGAGATGGGTCTCCCAGGACCTGGTTCAGCTTTGGATTGCACACTCCCAGACACACACACACACACACACACCCTCTCTCCAAGTCTCCCTGGTGGCTCTAGTTCAATGTTTTACAGGCCTAATGAGTGTTGACAAGTTTAATGAGTTTGTTTTAAAGAAGGGAGGGGGAACCTGGTCAAGTTGAGATTTCCGAGTCAAATGAATTAGTGGAGGCCGCCAGACTTCAGCTGACAGGCCTGGAAACCCTCCTGCCGACTGCAGCCCGAAGCCATAGGCCCCGGCTCCCCTCAATGGGAGCCGGGCCCCTTGCCAGACACTGGGGACTCTGGAGGGCCTCTGAGCAGCCCTCAGGTGCCTGGGTCCCAGCCGAAACCCATCGCTTCATCCGGCAGCCTCCTCCCTGCCAGCTCATCCCTGGTTGGCCCCCCTTCGCCTGGACTTTCGTCCCCAATGAGAAATTTGATTCAAACCCAGTTTGGCACTTGTTTGCATATTGATTGCGTGGTAATTAAGTGGCTTCATCTACCGAGGGGACGTGCCACCTGCATTTCTAAGCTCCATAGTTATGGGCTGGGACCGGCCGCAGCCCTTGTTTCTGACCGTGGAAACTGGAATCCAGGGAGACCAGCTTCTGGCCGCTAGAAGGGGAGTCACATTGTCTTCATTGAAAATAACAGTCTTTATGTTTTGCAGCCATGAGATGAATTGGGAAGAAGTTTCTGCAACCTGACTAGCTCCAGACAAAATAGCAGAGTTAAAATTAAACGATAACAATGATGCCCAAATTTAATGCATATGTGATTCTGGCCCAGGAACTAATATCACGGTGGCATTGTAGGCGCATGCCAAGCAAGATGAGTTCTTACTTTGATCAGCTCCTCCCTGGCCACCCCAGGGGTGATAGGAGGCCCTGGCCCGAAGCCTGAGAGGTCTGGATTCAAACGCCTCCTCTGTCCTCTTTCTTTAGCTCTGTGATCTCAGGCAAGTGACTTTACTGCACTGAGCCTCAGTTCCCTCATCTGTAAAATGGGATTAGTAAAACCTGTGACATTCACAGGGCTGTGACAATTAAAGGAGCTGTGTCTGGCTCATGGTAAATCCTCCAGAATTCCAAGTTTGCTTTCCAGAGCTCCCTCCCAACTGGACATGAGAATGCTCAGTACATCTCTAATTATTACAGCCTCGCTCATATGCCTGAGCTATCTTGCAGCTCACCTGATGTTGTGTTTTTTTTCCTCTGCTACCCTGGGTAGCTCGTGAAGTTCTCAGATGGCATCTGCCACGTTGCACACTCACTGGCAGGAAGTGGGTGAGTGGAGATTTAGGAAGGAGGAAGGCATGGCACGTGAGCACCAGGTTTGCTTTACTGTGTTGCGTTTTGTCATCCATCCTGGAGAATGGTGTTGAGGCTGAGTCTGGCATCCAGCTGGGATTCCAGCCCCTGCCCTCACTCTCTCCCACCTGTGATTATTTATTGCATATTCTCCCCCTCCATGTAGGGGACACCCCTCCCCTTCTTTAACTGTCCCCTAATCTCTGGTCTAAGGCGGTGGACTTGCACTTGAGTGAAGTGCTCTTTCTAGGGAGAATTTCTTTCCAGGCTGTTTATCCTTCCAGCCGGGAGCGTGGAGCTGGCAGGCGGGGGAGGGCTCCCTCCACTCGAGCCCGAGCCAGTAGGCAGACTCTGTGAACCACCTCTCTGGACCGGGCTGCTGTGCCCCTCAGGCAATTTCTTCACTTCCTAGGTCTTGCCATTGTTCAGGGCGGCAGCCAGCTGCGGGGCGGCGTTAATCTTTGGCATATTTGCAATCCCCGAGAAAGAAAGGCCTCCTGCAACAGGGCTGGGCTGGGGGCCCAAGGAATGGGCAGGAGCTGAGACACCAGAATGAGAAGGGGGGCATGCATGTGACCGCACACACGTCCGCCAGGCCCCATGACCGACGCTGGCGTCGCCGCATGCTGGCATTTAAACCTTTTGTTGTCACTTAAACCTTTCCTGGGGAGCAGGGAAAAGAGGCTGGACTCTGAAGGCAGCCCTGGTTTCCCTGCCAGGCTCAGCTGCTTCTCAGCTGGATGACTTCAAGCAGATGACTTGATCTCTCTAAGCCTGGGTTTCCTATCTGTAAAATGGGGACGGATACGTTCAGAGCCGTAGACAAACTCCCTGATCTGCGCCTGGACATGGTGGAATTGACAAAGTCACGTGGTGCAGGTATCACTTGTTCTGCAGAGACACACCCGGATACATCCCTTTATCCACGTCACCAGCCATTGCACACCCATAGCCACACAGTCACACACCCCTGAACACATTCTCAGACAGCACACTCCATGTCACAGGGACACGGCCACCAGCACACCAACAACCGAAAGCTACACCTCCCCTAAGTCTAACCACAAACCAACTCCCCTTCCTTCCTAACTCCCCAAATACGATCTACTGTCACCATGCGTACAAGGCACCGCTGCAACACCACCACACACACACACACACACACACACACACACACACACACACGTGACAGTTCTTAAGTCCTTAACCAGGACTGCAATATCTGTCTGCAACACATTCCCAAGGCTGACTGTGATTCCTCAATTCATAAACCCAAGAACATATCAAAAAGCCCACTAGTGAAAAAAAAATCAGCAAATTCTGATTCAATGAATCTTCCCTGAAGGATGAAACCCTTTCCCTGAAGGAGATAGGGAAGGCCATTCCTCAGGGACCAAGGACCCTGTGAATTAGCTGAGGGTATTCCAAAGTCAATGCCTGCAAAATCGCAGGTGTCACAGCAGGAAGAGTTTGTGGTACTGGATTCAATTACTGGCTCTACACTTGCTGGCTGTGTGACTCCAAGCAACTAAATAAACCTCTCTGAGCTGTGCTTTCATCTTCACAATTGGGATCATGGATACCCACGGGGCAGGGCTGGGGAGTTAAGGGAGATGAGGCATATAGGCACCTGACTCAGCTCCTGCCATGTCGCAAGAGGTGGGCAGGTAGAGAGCACAGGTGTCCAGTGAGATGGCCCTGCGCATCTGCAGCCAAAGAGCCGAAGCACCTCTCTGTGTGCCTCCGTTTCTGTATCTACAAATGGGCCTCTTCATTAATGATCGCTCCTTCAAGGTATTCTTGGGAGGATCTGATGAATTCATTAATGTAAAGCACTTAACCCGCATGCAGTCGGCTCTCAACTGGCCATTGTCCTAAGTAGTAGATGTTTTCAGTAAATGGCTACCTCTTTCCTGCCCTCCAGGTTTCAGGTCAAAATACCACCTCTTCTGGTGGCCGGCCTCCCTGATAGCCTGATTATTAATAAGCATCACTCCTCCGTCAGTCCTTTTCTATCACGATTCTGCTTTACATTCTTCAAGCCCTTTTCTACCTCCTGAAAGCCATTCTTATTGGTGAACCTGCTCCTCGCCTGTCTTCCCCCAGTACATGAGCTGTATGCAGCCAGGACCCTGTGCTGCTGCCAGCTGAGCTCCCAGGAATAGCGCCTGGCACAGAGTGGGTTCTCAATACATTTTGCCATAGGAGTAAAATGATAGTTGTAGCTCTACCTTCCTGGGGCAATGTTGGGGTGGGGGGGTTGGAGGGAAAGGGGGCTGGTTGAAGTTAAGGGTAGAGGCAGGCAGTGGCCCTCCCTTCCCCTCCCACCCTTTCCCGGCTCTGCACAGCCCCCTGCGCCACTCTGGAATGTGATTCCCAGGCTGTGGGCCCAGCTGGCCCAGCCTTTCCGCTGCTGCCCGGGATTCTCTTGCAGCCTCCTGCCAGGGGACTGGTGAGCCTTGATGGGTTTACCTGGGTGTTAATCCCCCAACAATCCCCCCTGGCCTGACCTGAGAGCCAGCTTCCATTCTTGTCCTGGGTCTAATTAAGTGCCTGAAATGCCACTTCCCCTTTCAAACCAGGCTGCTTTTCTCTGAGGCAGGCAGGTAAAGCCCAGCCTGCCTCTTTGAAGCAGCGGAGGCCGGAAGCCTCAGCAGGTGCATGAGGACGTGGGGGAGGCACTGTGAGGCCTGGAGGGAGGGTGCGGGGGAGGGAGGGAGCTTTGTGAGGACAAACACCTGCAAATCTTCCAACTCAGGATGCTTAACCTTTGGGGGACCCTGAGCTCTGGAAGACTCAGAATCTCTCTCCAGGGAAATGCACATATCCAGACACATACCCACCACTGATAAATTAATTCTGGGGGTTCATAGTCACCCCTGGAAGCCTCTATTGCCCCCAAGTTAAGCTGATGTGATGGCACTTTCCTTTAAATATATATCTGTATCTAAACAGATAGATGGATAGGTTGACCTGGATACAGAGACAGATCTAGATATCACTGTATAAATCTGGACAGCTATATCCCGACTCAACGAAGCTGTTGCTAGGGATAGAGAAGGGATATAAAATTTGGGGTAGAGAAGTACATAAAATTTGTATTTTATATAGTTCTTTATGATGTGAAATTTTACAAGTGCATATTACTTTTACCATAAATCTTTCAAAATCCTATAAAGATATATGCATATACATTTTAGAGCCACCGATGAAGCAATGTGCTTTTGACTTAGGAAATTCCCAGTGTATAGACCTTTAGGGATTGTCTGTTTCACACAAATCACTTCCAGGTCTTTTAGCTCATTTTAAGCATGTGCTACCTATGTGCCACATAGCTTTTCTGTGTTTTAATTCATTTGCTCCCATTGCCTGGATGAGAAAACTAAGGCTGAGAGAGGGGAAGCCACAGCTCAGGGGACATGGTGGGGGCAGCATTGGGGAGGAACCTGGGCCTTACTGATTCCAAGTCCAGGAGGCTTCCATGCACTGAAGCTACCTGTGGATATAAAGGCTCAGAGCCCAGAGCTGAGATGACAGTGGGTGTCTAGGAGATCATCCATGGCACAAGCAGGAGTTGGGGACAGTACGACAGAGCAGAGGTCTTGCCCTGCCAGCACCACTGTTCCCAGCATGGTGTCCTGGCAGATGGGACCCTTAGTAGCGACAGGTGACCATAACAAAAGGTGAGGGACCCAGCAACATGAAAGGAAGAATGTTGCCTTCATGGTGCCTGGCTTGACAGTCTGAGGACTGAGTCTCTCTTCTGACTCTTCTCTCTTTGCTGTGCAACAGGTAACAAATCCCTTCCCCTCTCTGGGCTTCAGTATCTCTATCCATAAAAAAAGGCATTGCACAAGACCAGTGGCTCTTGCTGGGGAGGCCATCAGAATGACCTGGACAGATTGCTCCAAAGCCACTGTGCTCAGATGTCCCAAATCAAGAAAGTGCCCAGGTGTGTGTGCCTTGCAAGAGCATCTGAGTGACTCTGGGGCACAGCCCTCTGCCCTCCTGCTCCCCCATCTCCGACAAGCTGCCTTGAATCCTCCTTCCAGCACCATCCGAGGATGGCATTGCAAACAGCTGCCCCACCAGGCCCAAAATGAAGCAAAGAGAGTGTGACTGCTTCCTGGTCACATAGCAAGCCAGGTGGAGACTGAAGAGGCAGACATCAGTGTCTCTTAACCAGCCCTGCCCTCCTTTCCAAAAAGACCTCCCAGCCAGGAGAGAAAGTTCCCTAATCAGAGGAATAGAAGAGGAGGATAATCATTTGTCACCAGATAAGCAGTTATCACCTTATCTCTGAAGACCAATAACCACAGCCTGAGGGCTCTGATTCCAGGAGTATACAGAGCTTCTTCCCCTCACCCTCCTCTAGAGCAGCCTTGGATGGGAAGCGGTCCTTGCTCTTCCCAAAACAAAGTTCTGCCTCCCTGCAGTTTCCTCTCTCCAAGGGGAACAAGGCTGGTTTTTCACCGCTTCCCCTCCACGGCACACATGCCCAGGGTATTACAGCTCAAAGGATCGCCCCTGAAGCTGAGAATCCCAAGTCTCCATGGAATACAGTTTGAAAACCACTAGGCGGGTCCTGCCTTGCCATTGTTCAGACAAAAGGACTAGGGGCCAGAGACACGAAGTGGCTCTTCCAGAATGACACAACAGTTAGTGTGCTCAGGCTAGAGCCTCTGCATGGGGCCATTCTCAGGAGGATCTGAATTCCAACCCTAACCACAATCTGTGACTCTTTTTCCTCTGGGCTTTATTTTCCCTTGCTGTTGAAAGGACTGTTCCCAAGATGGTAAACAGACCAATCCTTCAGCAGGCCAGGTGTGTGGCCTCCAGCAGGGCTGAAGATCCCAGTAGGTGCTAATGGGTGCTGGGAGTGTGGGTGGTAATGGAGTGGTGGGCAGTGGCTCTGGCTTGAACCACAGTCTCCCCTGGACCTGAAAATCTGGGGTTTAAGAGGAATGGGGAAGGGGGCTGGGGGCTGCAATTGTCCAGATGAGGTACGAAGGGGAGCTGGATTGCTGCCCTTCAGGCCTCTTAGGGCAAAGGCTTCAGGGTCCTGCAGAGCCTGTTAGGAGGGCACCCTCCTCCCCTTACTTCCTTTGGGTAATCAACTCTCTGTGCCTCAGTCTCCCCCAAGTGAATTAGAACTTTAAAGCATGTGTCACATAAAACACAAAGGGTGAGGAACTGCCGGGCTGGGGAAAGTCCACCTTTCCTGTGGCTGTCCGTATTCCTGCCTTCCTAATTCCTGGGAGCAAGGCTTTACCAGTTTATTATGCTCCTGTACCCACACACAACTGCCAGCCAGCGGACTGGTGGCCTTTCCTTCCTTTGGCCTCATTCATATCACTCCCTCTGGATCTTAGCTTTCCGATCTGTAAAAATGGCCAGATGATCTCTAAGGCCTGTTTGAGTCTGACTCTACCCTTTGTAATCTCGGCCTGCAGAGGAATTCCAGGCTCCCTTGAAAGAAACTTGCAGCCAGTTATGGGCTCCGGAACCCTGGGCATCAGTGGGGGAGTCTGAGAATGGGCTGCTTTCCTCCTCTTCTGTCTCCAGCTAGGGCAGCCCTCTCCTAATCATCTCTTTTTGTATCCTTTGCTCTCCAGCCCCTCCCTACCTCTCTGCTCCTTTCCCACAGGCTTGACCTCCTATCTAGTATCTCCACACCTTCTGGTACATTCTCTGCTCAGTGAGTCCATCACTCCCCTACTGAAATATCTTCCACAGCTACCTGCTGCCCTTGGAATAAGTCCCAATTCCTTAACTTAGCTTTTGAGGAGTCTGGAACGGGGGGTGGGGGTATTCTCCCCAGAACGGCCCACACAAATTTTGGGCTTGATAAATAGCGGTGGAATGGCTGGGCATGGTGGCTTATGCCTATAATCCCAGCACTTTGGAAGGCCAAGGTGGGAGGATCACTTGAGCCCAAGAGTTCCAGACCAGCCTGGGCAACGTGGCAAAATTCTGATTCTACAAAAAGATACAAAAACGAGCTGGGTGTGGTGGCGTGTGCCTGTAGTCCCAGCTACTCAGGAGGTAAAGGCAGGAGGATCTGAGAGGCGGGAGGTTGAGACTACACTGAGCCATGATCACACCGCTGCTTTCCAGACTGGGTGACAGAGCAAGACCCAGTTAAAAAAAAAAAAGTAGTGGAGTGAATGGATGAAGAGTGAAGTGGCCTTCACTTTTCAAAGAACTTTCAAATTGTTGGAGTCACGGCCTGCTTCTGGGAGATGGCCAGGGGTGGAGAAAACAGCTCCGGTTGGGGAGGGGAGGTGACTGGGGGCCAGTCAGGTGGGAGCCTGTGTCACACACCCTCACCTGCCTCCTTTGTCCTTGGAGGATGTTTTCACCATCTCCTCAATGCAGAGCACTCACCCCCACCTCCCTTCCCTGTCTGTGAAGGCTGGGCAGCCTCTACCTGCGGGGACAGGAGCCATAAGCGTAGGGAAGTCCCTCCGCACACAGAGCAGTGTCTGTTGGGTTCCAGGAACTGGCTCTGTTTCTACGTTCTTCTCTTGGCCTTCTGCTGAGTGAGGAGCTGCCCAGAGCACGGGCTATTTCTCCTTCTGGAACTGTCCATCAGATGGGATACTATTTATTTGCACCTGGCTGAGCATCTGCTCCCCCCCCCACCCCGCCCGCATTTGGTGATCACATATGGATTTACAGCCCATTTCTTTCAAGGCCCCTGTTATTTCTCAAGTCACAGGGGAGTGACTGAAAGAAGCCTTGGAGGGAATGAGGGGCAGGAGAGGGTGGGGACTGACATTTCTCCAGCCTCCCATTGGCCCTGTACTTTACGTGATGCTGTCGTTTACACTTCCTAGCCTACCTGGAGGTTGTGTCTATGGACCCATTTCTCAGAAGAGGACATCTAGGCTCTCAGAATGCTTCACCAAAGTTACCCAGATCTTTCAGAATCCAGGATCCTCCTCTTTCCTTCCCCTCTGCCCGGCCTCCAATTCAGCATCCTCTAAAGCTGTGATCACAGATTCTCAGGCCGCCACATTGGGGTGACTTTTGGCGACCTCTGTACCCAGCTCCTCAAGGTCACAGAGGAGGAAGAGAGAACGGCGTCCCCAAGCCACGCAGCACTTAGCGACAGATTGCCCAACGGACGCAACTTTCTCCTTTCCTCCACCACCCCTTCCCAAGTAAGCAACCCAACCCGGGCGGCCCGGGCAGCGGGGCCCAGGTCCTCTGACACCTTCCCCTCCGCTGACCGGCGCGGGCAGCTGGCCCAGCCAAGCTCAGCAGACGAGCCCCTCCGCCAGGGCCCGGCTTCGCCTCGCCCGGAGCTCGGTTTTGTTGTGAGTTTTGTGCGTCGGGTTTTGTTCCGTCCTCCGCCCCTCCCCCCGGCCGCCCC
>PVKP010013100.1:0-56427 GCA_004027715.1 Plecturocebus donacophilus | reverse complement strand
TTCTGGCTCTTTTCCTCTGCGTTTTTACAGAGCCACTGATGACTATCTGCAACAAAAGAGTTAAGTTTCTGATTTTCCGTATCAAGCATCTTATGCCTTTGCTGTGGTAAGAATTCTGTCCAAGCACCCTGAAGGACAGATGCTGGTGATGGTCTTTGGCACTTATGCTGGCAAACTGAGCTTCTTTCCCTTGAGTACTTTTGTAATGTACAAGTAGAAGAAGTCACAGTATAGGATGGTCTGGACTACGCCGGCCACCACAGCAATGAGGTCAAAGAAGCCCTCAAAGTAGAAGCGCCAGATCCAGTTGACAAGATACAAAGCGCGATAGAGGCCCAGGAAGAAAAGGTAGTGGGTGGTGATGGTCTCGGCCTCCCCAGTCTTGCTGATCATAAAGAGCTGCGGAAGGATAGCCACAGACTCCAGGTAGATGGAGAAGGTCCAGAGGATCTCAAGAGGAGAGAAATCATGATTGACTAGAAACGAGAGGCCTCCCACAGGGACCACCAGAAATTCCACTCGAAAGGTATCGTGATTTCTGTCATAGGTTGCCTTAAATTTCAGGTAGATCAGGTACACTGTGGCATAGGAACAGGCAAGGTAGATAACCTTCATAGATGTATTATACAATGAAATAAATGAAGTAAAAAGATCCAGGTAACGAGTTGTGAAGACCAGTGCAAACAGAAGCTGGCTTTTCCCAGAAATACCCGCGCAGGAGCGCGTCTTCCAGATCTTCAGCAGCAGAATGACGATGGCCGCCAGGTGGGACAGGTCCCCGGTCAGCCGGAAGATGTTCATGGCGGCGGTCGGCGCAGCGCGGCGGCCCCGGGGCTCGGCGGCTCAGGCACCGGTGGCCCCTGAGAGGAAGCGGCGAAGATGGCGAGAGCAGCCGTGACGTGGCCAGGGACGTGGCCGAACTCGATCTCATTTCTTTTTATGGCTGCATAGTATTCCACGTTATACGTGTATAAGTTAGTGGGATTTTATGAAAGGTTATTATTTTAAGTTGACTGGAATTTGAGATTGTTACATTTAATCCCTAAATATTGCATGTACACTATAGGTCAGTGCTATAAAATATGAACTTAAATACTGCCCCTCAAGTGAGGAAAGTGAATGCAAACTTGAAGGCAAATAAAGAAGTCTGAAATAACAAAGTCCACTCACCCAAATATCCAATCAGAGCAGCCCCAACTGTCCGTGCAGATCCATTAAGATGTCCTGCTGAATTGTGTATCAACTTCACAGGAGTGGCATTCTCATGTGAGGAAATGCCTAACTGAAAAATAGCAAAGGAAAATAATATAATTATATAAGAACAGTTTCAAATGTTTTGAAACTGTTTCAATGTTTTGATTGGAAAAGAAATCAAACATATGAATGATAACATATCTTTCTCTCCTCCCTTATCAGAATACTGAAAAATGAACATTTATGTTCAGCCTAGTGGCTCACACCTATAATCCCAATACTTTGCAAGATAGAGGCAAGGGGATCACCTGAGCTCAGGAGTTTGAGACCAGCCTGGGCAACATGTCGAGACCTCATTTCTACTAAAATGCAAAAAGTTAGTCAGGCATCGTGGTACATTACTCAGGAGGCAAAGGAGGGAGAGAAACACCTGAGCCCAGGAGGTGGAGGCTACAGCGAGTGGAGATCATGCCACTGGTACTCCACACTCCAGCCTGGTTGCATTTACTTTTTGGAAATGTACAAACACCTCCAAAGTATGGAAACTCATAGAAGGTAAGTTAAACACAATTTACTAAGATAAAGATGGCAAGAAGATCTTGAGACACAGCTTCAGGAGTCTTTCTGACTAAAGTTCTATGGTAGTTGAAAGGTTGTCATCACTAATTGCCTAACAGTATTTCAGATCAGTGAACATACTAGCTTTATTCCATATCCAAGTAAATTCTATATAAGTTATTCAAGAGTTTATAGATAAAACATGCCTACATAAAGGAATCTTACATTTTGTACATTCACACATATACAAGATCTATTTTCAAGGAAAATATAACTTTAATTTTGTTGTTCACTATAGACTTATGTACAGTTTATGTTCCTTAGAAGATATGTATATATATCATATATATATATGTATATGTATGTATGTACACACACACACACACACACACACACACACACACACACACACACACAAAACTCTGCATAAGAGTGGTCAATACTTTAAGATCCTGGTCTCTTGATTTCCTTCCCCTTAGACTTTGCCTTTGATAATCAGCCAAAACGGCTTATCAAATTCACTGATGAGATCACCTTGCTAAACCAGATAGTCAGTCCTCACTTCTCATCTTTATTAATGTGTGACCACTTAACACATTTCCAAAGTGAATCCTTGATCTTTCAACATTAGACCCCCCTGCTTTTTCTTCCCTCTCACTGACTGCTACTTCTCAGTCTTTTCTGGTTCTTCTTGATCTCCCCAACTCCGTAACACTGGAATGTCCCAGGGTTCAGTCTTTAAACATTTCCAGTTCTCTATCAACATCTAGGCTTTGGTGAATAAATGTAGACTCATGAATTTAAACACCATCTGTATAAATGAAATCCAGATTCACATTTCCAGTGGCCTTGAAATCTCTGCTGTGATGTCTAATACACTTCTCAAACTTCCAAAACAGAATTCTCAGTATTTCCCCCCTACAAACTACTTTTTGTAGATTTCTCAAAATCAGAAAACGTTACTCCATTTTCCCAGTTGTTCAAGAAAAAACCCTGGACTCCTTAACTCTCTTACCTTCCACATCCATTTCACATTCCATCACCAAAAATTGTTAGGTCTACCTTTAAAATATTCCTTGAGGCAAGTGGGGTGGCTCATACCTGTAATCTTAGCACTTTGGGAAGCTGAGGTGGGTGGATCACCTGAGGTCAAGAGTTCAAGACCAGCCTGGCCAACATGGTGAAACTCTATCTCTACTAAAAATAAAAAAAATTAGCTAGGTGTGGTGGTGCTACTCAGGAGGCTGAGACAGGAGAATCGCTTGAACCCAGGAGGTGGAGGTTGCAGTGAGCCAAGATTGCACCACTGCACTTGACAATAAAAGCGAAACTCCAACTCAAAGAAAAAAAAGGGAGCCATGGTGGCTCAGGCCAGTTGTCCTGGCGCTTGAGGCGAGGCTATGCATTCGAGGCCAACCTGGGCAACGTAAGAATCTCTCATTCATTAAAAAAATAAAAGTATATATATATGTATATACATATACACAGACACCTTGAATCTGATCACTTCTTATCAATACCACTGCTATTGCCCAAGTTAAAATCACCATAATCTCTCATAGGAATTATTTATCATATTGGTCTCATAATTTGTCTCCCCATTACTACCTTTGTTTCTCTTCAATCTATTCTCAATAGAAGTCATGGTGATAAAATGTAAGTTACAGCATTTCCTTCCTATGTCTGGAACCTCATAATGCCTCCTAACTTACTTCATCAAAGCCACTGTCTTTACAATTGCCCCTGGAATCCTAAACAACCTAGGGCTCATCATCTCTCTGGGCTCCTCTCCCAGTGCCCAGGCCTTCTCTAATTTTACTCCACCCACATCTATCTCCAAGGCAGACAAGTACAGTACTTTTCTCTGGGCCTTTGCACGTGTATTCCTGGAACAAAAAACACTCCCACACCCATATGTATATCCCAAGCTCCCTATTCCATGGCTTGTTACCTCATCCCTGTCAAGTCTTTGCTCAAAATTCACCTTCTCAGTAATGCCTCCTTGGACCACCATATTTAAAACTTGAAGCTTCTCTCTTTTCCCTTCCCTGCTTTATTTTACTGCATAGCACTCATCACCTTCCTACATACTTCATGATTAGGTTATTTCTTTAGGTATTATCATCTGTCTCTTCCACTAGAATGTAGAAAACATAAAAGCAGAAATTTTCTTTTTATCTGCTGCTATGTCATGAACTAAATGTTACCTGGCATGTAATAGGCCGTTCATTAAAAAGTTGAGTTGTAGCCTTAAAAACAGTAATTATTTTCATTAGTTTTTCTAAAGTTAAATTTCTTAATTGCCAATATAAACAAAAAGTTAATATGAATTATGCACTCATAATAGAAACTGTCACTTTTACAAATTAAGTTACATATCTACATGTGTTTTGGCCTACATTTGAAGTCAAATTAACCAAACATAAGCAGTACATGAAAGGCATGATATTTAGCAATCACTCATAATTGGGTAGTATCCGTATAAGGCTCTGAGATATGTTGCCAGTGAGAATCAACCACAGTTCACCAAGAAATCATTCTGCTTACCTGCTTAGCAATGGCTTTGCTATCCAATTTGTTATACACTTTCCGGATTCTTGCCACTGTTAGGGAAGACACGGAGAGTGCATAGAGGCCAAATGACACCTTCTCCTCTGGTACTAAGGACACAGGGGATGGCACTACCCCTTCGGATTTTGTATCTTTACCTTCAAAAGAAGAATAATTCTTTTCAAAATCATCAGTGATTCTCATCTTAAAACAAGTTTCTTATTATCATTTTTAAATAAAGAGGTTTGAAAATCTTAAAGTAGAATGAGAGGTAAATTTAAAAAATATTTTACTTAATTCTCAGCTCTTCATTTCTTTAGTTAAAAAATAGAAAAGGGTATCTAGTCATAGAGTTCTACATTCTAAGTGCTACTCTTAAAGCATGTTTAACATATAGCACAATGTAAAGGAGAGGGAAAGTTTTAACTGTTATCTGACAAATTATAAAACATGTCCCCCTAGATTCAAAGGAAAAAGGAATGAAAATGAGTAAAGTCCCTATCAGCTGTGTAGCACTATGTATCCTCTCTAAAAAGAGCACTCAGATATGCCTGCCTGTATTCTTCTGGACAACACAGCAGAGGAGTTATTAATAAAGGCATGTGTTTTAAAGCCACATGGCCTGAACTTGAATCCTGCTTTATCACTTAAAAACTGTGTGACCTATGTCTTTGTGCCTCAGTTTCCTCTTCTGTGAAATGGGAATGATAACGACAGTATCTAATTCAGTGTTTTGAGATGAACAAATACATGTGAAGGGCTCAGAACAGCTACATTCTTCATGTGTATTGACTTATTTAGTACACAATAAGTGCCCAAGAAGTGTTTGATTTTATTAGATACCATCTAAATTAAGATAAAGTGAAAAGATAAATTACTAAATCATAGGATTATTACCACTTAAAATATACTTGTCCTAATTCTTCTGAGATTCTTCATAGAATCAGAACAAGGGAGTAGAAGCCATCATTTGCAAGGAGTACTACACCAAGGAAATGTCAGCTTAACAATAGTTCTTTTAAGTCTAAGTTTCTTTTGGGAGAAAGGATAACAAAAAGTAGACTTGGAGTAAAGAGATGAGGAAAAATGTTAACTGGTCTAATCTACAGGATATATGTGTGTGTTTATTGAACCCATCTGTTCTTTCTTTAACAGGAGTGGCTATACTTTAAAATGCTTCATGTAATAGGAGAAATCACAGAAAGAGAATATGGTCACAGTTAGACTCCTAGAGGGTATAGGCCTACATCTTGGAGCCAACAAGAGAAACTAGATAATGAGTGATCAGGAATAAAGACAAAGAATCCAGAAAGTGCAGTATGATCAGTGGCGGAAAATATTTTAAACAGGAGTGAGTATCCTGCTGAAGAAGATTAGAGAAGGAGAAGGCTCTTTTCCTAGATAAACAATATGTATAACTTCATGCACACACATGCATCTATACTGCAGCAGTTAAGTTTCATAAAACTTCAAAAACTAAAAATAAGTTACTCACATGGCATACATACAGCCTGAAAGCTTCCAACATAATTTGGTCCAAGTTCATAAATGGTAGTAACATTTGAAGACGGTAAAACTTCTTCTAGAAAATGCGTGGGTCCCAGGCGCCAAACCAATGAAGCAATTTGGCGTTGGGCAGGTGGAGTACCAATGTAGGCATAGACTGTGCTCACCACTGGTGGATTTGCAGATCCTGAACCCCCCGGAGTACTGTGAACATAATGAAGCTGTAAGGAAGACAAAAGCAAATGTGTGAGATGTGAACACTTTCCCCAGGAAAATAACTACTTCAGCATATGTATTTTCATTATCCCAAGGTCACACAACTTTACAAATGTACAAAAACATTTGGGGTTGAGAAACAGGAAGGGCAAGGGATGATACTGGGATCTGTAACTGAGGACCAGATATAGCAGCTAAAACTTTTATCCAACTCTCTAACACAGATAAACTCTTTAATGCTAGCAATGACAATAACCAAATATAGGAATACTGTCACTGGCTGGTTTGCACACCAAGTTAATGATGCTTCTCTGAAATTTTTGTGCTGAAATAAAAAGAGCTTTCCACTATGTAATTAAAGTAGTCTTGAAATTAGGTATGCTACCTTCAATGCAAGTCTGCTAACTAAAATTACTGATAGAAAGTGTCTTATAGGGATAAAATACTATAATAAATATACAATTAAGTACCGTGTAAGAGATAAGGAAATTAAGTTGCTTTTTCCTGCTGAAGCAACTTGATGGGATGAAGGAAATTTCCATTAATTGTTTTGTCATAGTAACATCTTAGCTTCAGATCCTATTCATTATTCTGTATATTAAACAAAAGTTCTTGGTGATGTTAATAGTAAAACTGTGAAGACCAACATGTGAGCTAGAGTTGATTTCACAATACTGTGACTACTGACAGGGGCAGTGATGATGATGATGTAAATAAATCGAAAATAAAGTTCCTACTGCTCAACTCTAGCAGCTGAGGGCATTTTTATTTTTAATATCACTAAAATAATGAAGGAGCAACATACTAGAGAATCTACAAGCCCATTTCAAATGCAATCATGTATACAAATAAATCAATGACTATTCCACAAGGTGCATTTTAGGGTTTATCATATTGAAACACAATGTCACAATAAAATATTATCATCAAGGAAGGAAATCTATTCCAAGAAGCTGCTGGTTTCAGTGCTTTTTAAACTTTAATTCACGCACAAGTACAAACTTTGTCTTTGTTATTTATTTCAAGTGATACTGCTCTAAAATGGATACCGGCTTGAAATCCTAGCATTTTGGGAGGCCCAGGCGGGCAGATCACCTGAGGTCGAGTTCAAGACCAGTCTGGCTAACAAAGGGAAACCCTATCTCTACTGAAAATGTAAAAACTAGCCAGGCGTGGTGGCACATGCCTATAGTCCCAGCTACTTGGGAGGCTAAGGCAGGAGAATCGCTCAAACCCAGGAGGTGGAAGTTGTGGTGAGCTGAGATTGCGCCACTGCACTCCAGCCTGGGTGACAGAGCAAGACACTGTCTTAAAAAAAGAAAGAAACAAAACAAAACAAAAAAAGCAAAGCAAAGCAAAATAGAATAGAATAAAATAAAATAAAATGGATACTATGTTTTAGAAATTAAAGAATTTTCAGAGATTGTGAAGAACTGAGTTCTATAGAAAGTAACTAGCAAAATTTATTCTCATTCAGAAAAAGGGAGTTTCATCTGTTTATTTACTTGCTGCATTGACTCTTTTTTCTCTCTTCTAAACACTATAGCAATCTAGAGTAATGTTTATGTACTTATTCATTCAAGAAACAATAAACTGAATACTATTATCATTATCAGGGACTAATCTGGGTGATCTGAAAACAAAGAAAAAAAAACAATTCTAGTTCTAAAGAATATAAGTCTTCTGGACTAAAATACAACAATAGCAATTAAGTGACAAAATAGTGTGTTCACTGTTATTTAGGAATCCTTCAACTGGTTCCTCTTTCATGAAAAAGCACCTAGCAATCTTGCTTAAGCTCTTGCATATTCAGAAACTTCTTTAGTACCTATAAGCCCGCATTTCTATTCTTCTCTAATGAAATGGTAAGAATTAGCTACGTGAGTCTAATCTATTCTTCAAATGGGTACTGAACATCAACTTAAAATTAAGATAGTAATCTTAAAAATAACCCTGTAAAACACACACATACACAAATACTTCCCCACCCCCGCAAACTACTACCTTTAAAGCAGGCAGATTTACAAGTGCATGTATGCTTACCTTTACAGTGTTAACAAGCTGTCCATCAATATAGAGGGCTGCAGTACTGTTTTTCAACATGCCTTTGCTCATTACCAGGACCAGATGATGCCACTGTCCCTCAATGATAAGCTCACCACATCGAAAGCGAGCACAGCATGGGAGAATCTCATAAAATGAGGACTCTTCACTAAAATCATCAACTGAAATAAAGGGGGGGAAGCCATAAAAAACCTTTCCCAATACCATCCCTATTCAAACAATTATTCATATCTAGATCAGCATGTTTTGACTTTATGTTAAAACAAAATGATGATGCAGAATGATTTGAGTAATAATAAAACTCCAGAAAAAAAAATGGTAATGCTGGCTGGGTGCGGTGGCTCACGTCTATAATCTCAGTACTTTGGGAGGCTGAGGAGGGTGAATTACCTGAAGTCAGGAATTCGAGACCAGCCTGGCCAACATGGGGAAACCCCATATCTACTAAAAATACAAAAATTAGCCAGGGATGGTGGTATGTGCCTGTAGTCCCAGCTACTCGAGAGACTGAGACAGAAGAACTGCTTGAACCTGAAAGGCAGAGGTTGCAGTGAGCTGACATTGCACCGCTGTACTCCAACCTGGGCGACAGAGCAAGACTCCATTTCAAAAAGAAATAAAACAAAAAGATAATGCAAACTGAAGAGACCCTATTCATGCAAATACCCTTACCCGCAGTAAGAAGTGAAACCTACAATGTATTTTTGCTCTTGTCTGCTCAAGAAATATAAGTATAATCAAATAAAGTTATAATGAACAAAAGTTATCTAATGAAGTAAAAATAAAAATAAAGAGACAATAAAGTTATGATAAACAATAAAAAAGAGACTAGTTGACAACCAAAACAAAAATAAGCAAGTGGAACTACTGCAAACTGAAAAGCTTTTGAATAGCAAAGGAAACAACAGAGTGAAAAGGCAATCTATGGAATGGGAGAAAAATATTTGCTAACTATGTATTTTATAAGGGATCAATGTCAAAAATACATAAAGAACTACTAGAACTCTATAGTAAAAAAACTATTAACCAATTAAAAATGAGCTAAGAACTTGAATAGACATTTCTCCAAAGAAGGCACATAAATGGCAGACAGGTATATAAAAAATGCTCAGTGTTACTAATCATCAGGGAAATGCACACCATAAACTCAGTGACATATCACACCTCACACCAGTCAGAATGGCTATTATCAAAAAACAAAACACAAACTTTGGCAAGAATGTGGAGAAATTGGAACCCTTGCGCACTGTTGGTGGGAATGCAAAGTGCTGCAGCTGCTATGGAAAACAGTATGGAGGTTCCTCAAAACACTGAAAATGGAACTAAAATATAATCCAGCAATACCATATCTAGACACTTATCTAAAGTCACTGAAATCAGGACTTCAAAGAGGCATCAGTACTCCCGTGGACAGATGAGTAGGTAAAGAAAATGTGGTATATACATACAACGGAATAATATTTAGCCTTAAAGAAGGAAATTCTGCAATATCTGACAACACAGGAAGCTTAAGGACATTATGCTAAATGAAATAGTCAGTTATAAAGACAAATACTGCATGACTCTTATATGAGGTATTTAAAATAGTCAAATTCAGAGAAACAACGAATGAAATGTTGGATGCCAAGGTCTCAAGGGAGGGGTAAATGGGGAGTTTCTAATCAAATGGCATGAAGTTTCAGTGAAGCAAAAGACAAAAAGCTTGAGATCTGCTCTACAACACTGAATCTATGGTCAATGATAATGTGTTGTAATTTTTTGACATTGATTTGGTTACAGTATGGGTTAGAAAAAGAACCAAGAAAAATGTGAAGTTTATTCTTGCTATATGCTATACTCAATGATACAAGGGATCAACTATCTATTATTGGTTAGTGGCTGTACTGTCCATAATAACAGCTAGTAAAAAGGAGATGATTTACAGTATAGAATAGGTATTTGTTGATCCAAGTTTCCTGCTTTATCAGACAACTGTGTCCCATGTACATAAATATATTCTGATTTGCTACCATTCTACAATTACTTCTTGACTCTAATCTGGCTCCTCTTTGCTACCCTATATATTACCAAACCATGCTAAGAAATAATGGTTTCATATTAATTTAATTTTAATGTTAAGCTAAATAAAAATTAATTTACCTTTTATCAGTACTTAACAAGTGACAAGACAGCAGTGAAAAGCCAGATTTTAAATACTCATTTTTTAATTAAGAAAAGAACTAATCTGTAACTACACAATTTAAAGCAGATCTAGTATTTTTCACTGCACGTACAAACAAGTAAATATATGAAAGTAAAATGTATGATATATGAAATAGAGTATGCAAATAAAATATTAATTTCCAATTTTAGAATCTTAAAATATCTGCATATACTTGAATACCAAGATATTTTAGAATGGTAATTCAGAATATATGTCTGTTGATAAGACTATTACACAGGCAAAAATCTTATCTATGAGGTGACTTGATACAGGAACTGACTAAACTAGGCAGAAAGCAGGATCCTAAAGCCTTAATAGGTCTCGTGTTATGTACCAATGGAGGTGAAAGTAAAGATGAACTTATGGGTGAAACAAGAAACTTGTCCCTCTTCCTTCCCTGGTTCATAGACTGTAAGTCTTCTCAAGTATTGAAGAAGATATTCCTTATAAAAATTTGTGACAGTTTCATTTTCTGACTTAGGTTTGAACTAAGACATTTCCAGCACTGAGTGATGTTTCAGGGTATCTCAGTAAGCCAACTGGCTTATGACAACTCTTAATTTCCTAGGCATCTTAATGGGTTACAGCTGTTGGGAGAACGTATCCTGGCAATACTAACACATATGTTACCATTTCTAATCATATATGGACTGTAGCAGCCTGGCAAATTACATTTAGTAATAAAAATCAGATAGAGTTAGAAAATATTTTCCTAGTTTACAGATTGTCTCCAGATCCACTCCTTAACTTTTCCATTAAATTCTTGGGTGTTTTCAAATTCCCCATTATTATTCACTTTTCTCATTGTTTCCTCCTCAGGTCATTCATTTCTTCTATTCATGCATTTATATGTTTATATACTATCTGCATGCCTAATACATTCTAGGTACTATGTCAGACAACAGGGCTGCCTAGATTACAAAGATTAATAATTTGTTTGTGGGAGGTTCTAATGGAATAAGCAGACAAAAAGAAAATTAAAAATTAAAATCTATGAAGTCTAGATAAGAGATGAAGATTATAAAACAAGTGCTATGGAAGTGAGCATAGGGAGGAAGGGAAGATTTTAGGAATATTATGAACCTGGAAATATGAGGACATAGCTTGGGATATAGACAAATGCAAAAAAATTTTGACTTCACAGTCCCTGAAATAAAAAAGACTTAAAGGAATACTAATTCATGATTTTTTTTTCCCACTAAGAGTTGGTCAAGTACAAAGATCAAAGGTGAAACCCTGGAGAATACTAATTTTGAGGAGAAGACAGAAGAGAAAGCAATTGAAGGAAATTGTAAAACAAAGAGAGAAATAGTGAGTATTCTAGAATGTAAGACTGAAGATAGTTTTAATTAAGAGGCATTAGTCAACAGGACCAAATGCTACTAAGGGGCAAATAAAGCACGACAACAAGAATTTTGAAGTACTAACTATATTACTAGTTCTGTGCTAGGTACCATGAAGAATACTAAGTCAAGAAACCTTACAATCTAATTAAAAGACTAACAATTATATTAAATTAATATTTATTGAATACCAACCACATGTCAATTAATATGTGATATTATTTTACTTATTTAGTTAAAAGAACAAAATTAGATCACAAAAATCACATTTATATAAAAACAGTTATATTCTTCAGCAAGAAAATTGAGTAAATTGAGATTTACATTTTAAGTTATTTACATCATTTAGCAAGATCTTCATGAATGCCTTGAGTTTGGAGTTCCATTGTATAGCACTGTAAAGTCATGGCATATTGGAGAAAACTGGGGAATTGGAATTATAAAATCATATGTATTAAGTCTTGAAGGCAAGTCATGGATAAGGTAATTGAAATGTTATTGTGTCTAGCACAGTGTGGCACATATGGTGGGCAGGTGCTCAATGAATATTAATTAGTTAAGCAGAATTCACAGCCAATGATAATCCTTACCAAAATACTCAAACAAGCAACCTGCTTTCTTAGCAAAAGCTGCGATTTCTTGGCAAGTAGAGATAAGTCCTTATTAGGTACCCACTCTCTCCACTGTTTTGTAAGTCTCTTTTGAAAGTGTCTTAAAATTCACTGGTAAGCAATATTCAATATTTCATATAACTTGTTCTATGCTATAATAATTTAAGCTGAAAATTATTAGTTAGACTTTTAAAATAAATACAAAAATGAAGTTTTAATACGTCTAGAATCAAAAGAAAAAACAGAAAAGGCAAATACTGACCATAATTTTGGAGGAGTTCCTCTTTAGTGGAAACAATCAGAGATCGGTCTTTTGCTGACAGAATTACAGCAAGGCACACGTAATGTTGCTCAGAAGAATCTGCTCGGCGCACAACCGTAAGAAGTCTGACAGGGTGGCTATTTGGAGGAGAACTAAAATGTTCAATACAAAACCAGCTAGAGTAGCTTAAGCCAGATGGAGGAGGGAAGAATCTTTCCCCTATGATAACAAAAAAAGTTTGTGTTGATTAATATTTGTATTTTTAAAGATGCCCACAAAAGCATATAAACTCTAAATTAAATATAACGTACTGAAAAAAAATATCATAAGCAGAAAGAAAACATTACTTACCATAACCAATACCACTGACGACAGCTCCATCGTTAAGACCTGTTGTGACGGCATTATTTGTAGGAGCATTATGAGGGGCCAAACTAGGCAGAAATAGACAGCTATTAAAGAAAAGACAACATGCACATTAGAGATTATGACTTCATCCCTTAACATTATGCACTTAGTGAAATAACTACCAGTATTTAATGATAACTAGAGACAAGATCATAGAATAAATATGGAAGTCCTTCCCTTCTTTTAATTATGTAATGATATCAAGAGATATAATAGTAAAATCTCCAAAAATAACATTTTTAATTTAAATTTTTTAAAAATTAAGGTGTAATATGCACATGGCAACATACTCTAACATATAAACCCAATCGAGACATTAGATCAATTTCATCACTGCAGGAAAATTCCCCTGTGCCCCTTTCTAGTCACTCTCTTGTTACCAGTGATTGTTTTTGACTATTTCCAATCATGTTTTAATTGTTTGATAATGACCCATAATAGTATTCTTAAAACACAAAGGTTTCCAACAATAGAATACCACAAACAACTAGTATAGACAAAAATTATGAATTAACATTCTAAGGCTGTGCGCAGTGGCTCACGCCTGTAATCCCAGCACATTGGAAAGCTGAGGTGCGATCACGGGAGGTCAGGAGTTTGAGAGCAGCCTGGCCAACATGGCAAAACCACGTCTCTACTAAAAATACAAAAATTAGTCAGGTGTGGTGGCATATGCCTGTAATCCCAGCTACTTGGGAGGCTGAAACAGGAGACCACTTGGAACCCAGGAGGCGGAGGTTGCAGTGAGCTGAGATAGTACCACTGCCCTCCAGCCTGGGTGACAGAGCAAGACTGTCTCAAAAGAAAAAAACATAAATTCTAATAGCTAACAGATCTAGCTATTAGATCTATTAATATTTGTGTCTGTTTTAAGGCTGCTGGACTTAATGAACTCTTTTAGATTGTTTAATAGATTCATTACTGGCATTTCTGCTACCATAATCTTTTCTGCTACTTGAAATAATTTACTCATTTGAAGTGACAGTTATTGAATATTTATAATGTATAAATTATTATGCTAGGTAATTTGAAGGACAGATGATAAAACCCGAAGATTTTTCAATCTAATTTTAATTTATATATTATCTATGCATTTATATTTATTACATCAGAAGTTGGCAGACTTTTCTGGGAAGGGCCAAGTCATAAATATTTTATTCTTTGTAAACAGGCAGTCTCCATCCTGACTACTCAACTCTGACACTCCAGCACAAGAATGACCATAGGAAATATATATATGAGTGTGGCTGTGTTCCAATAAAACTTCATTTACAAAAAAATAAATAAATAAAGACGTAGTTTGCAAAAGCAGTTTTACTGACAAAACAGATTTGGTCTGTGGGCCTAAGATTTTGGATTCCTATGTCATATCAATTTATTTAGTATAATAAAAACAATTAAATGTAGCAATCTTAAAATAGCATGCTCAAAAAACTCAATCATTAAAAAATATGAAGTATGGTAAAATATATTTTAATCAAGTATATTTAAAACCAAAGATCTATTTGTAAAGGCAAGTATGAGGCATTAAATAGTATAGCTTGGCTTCCTTGCAAATTCCTTACCCAAACCCTTCAAGTGATGTGTCAAATTCAACAAAAGCTGGAGTAACTGATGACCCATGAAGTCTGATGTCATGTGGGGTTGTCATGGAGACTAGACACTTCACCCTGGTCAGGGGTACAGTACTTCCTTCCGCAGATTTTACCAGGCTCTTGCTTATCCGGTAATGGTTATCTTCATGTAAGCTAAAAACATTGTCAGTACCTAGACCTTCCAGAGATGTGATCATACTACCTGTAAGTCAAAGAAATCTCTCGTGAAAATGTCATATGGAATTTTAAAATAACTTTACAAGGCGGATTTATTTTTAAATCCCACTTCAGTTTCAATATACAATAATTTTCCTTTTAAGTACTAAGATCATTATCCAGTTTTAATGTACTTTATTTTTAAACTTAACAGCTTGTGTTTCCCTAAAGCAATATGCACCATTGCAGAAATGTTGGAAACTAGAGTATAAATAAAAATAAAAATCTCAAATAATTGTCATGTACATGATACAATGTAATTTAATTATAAATCTCAGTTAATAGTTTACAAATCAGGTAATACATTTATTTCATAAAACTACGTTTTATTAATTATCTTTGAGGGAAAAGTAAACAATTTTAGAAGCATTAAAATGAAAGGAAATAGGTCATCTTTACTAAAAAATTAGAGATAAACAGCAGAAACGTGATTCTTCCATTTCCTCCCCATTATTAATTCTTTCCTTACAATCATTAGAACTAAATGCATGATCATAAAAATACTTTAACTTAAAGACTTCCATTTTTATAGAAAGGGTAACAATTTCAAGAATGAAAAGACAAATTCTATACAAATTGTCATTATCTTTCCAGGGACACATTACAAATGTAATGAAGAAAATATTCTCTCTGAAGATAAACTACATGAGTGTAGGTAACTGTTTGCCTACTAAATGTGCCAGATAGTCAGGCAACTATAAAAATATTTCAATATTCTCTTAGGGAAAGGAACTATTTTTGTTTCTACTCTTAGCAAAGAAAATCACAACTCAATTCTAAGAAACTGTGTAAAGTACAAAAATAATAACAAAAAAATGACAATAACAAAATATATATCCGGGAGCTGTATATTAGTTAATATGAAAAACTGCAATCCTTTCTGTTCTCTAATATAATAGTGTTGGAAGTCAGAATATCTTAAGGTTTCCAAAACACAAGCACAGTATTTGCTAATTACTGATAATCATCTGTATGAGGAAAAAATAAGACTGAAATAATGGGTAAAGTTTGTTTAATCTGACTTCAGAACTGTCACCTGAAAAATGAAAGAGCTGAACTATATGATTACTACTTCCTTCCAAAGTGGCCATCTATCCCTTCTTTTCTCTCAGCCTATGACTTGCTACTTGGCTTCACTTCCTTCCTTATCCAGTCTATATGCTGGATTAATGTTCAGTTCAACTACTTTTAGCAGTATTTTTAATTTCCTATCCTCCAGGTGTTCCTGCAGTAGCTGTCCTGCAAATCCACAGCCTGTCAACAATAATCTAATCAACTACTCTTCAGTATAGGCAGCAAAGGCTACTCGAGGAAGGCAGAGAAATTACAAATCCTCTGAGAAAGAGGTATCTCCCTTCCAAGCTAAGGGTTGTTCTACCCATAATTCCTATCTCTTTGAATCCTTAAAATACCAATGATTCCCTCCTCTCTCCAGTTGTCTCCTTTGTCAATCAACCCAATCTTTTGTTTCTCTATTTAAAAGCAAGCCCTTCTCTCTTTGCTTTCACAAACTTCTTGAAATAATGTTCAGCCCCTAAGTGATTTTCATTCATAAAATAAATCAAAAAGGGGAATTTTAAAAGTCAACTTACTTCTCATCTCTGGTTCATAACTCAGTGAACTTGGTTTGTGGACCCTATATTGTTTTAGCAGTTTTTTGTCCCAGGCACCACAATTTAAAGGACTTGCCAAACGTAAAAACTCCCTAAGAAAGAGACAAAGCAAAGTTATTCCTTGACTGAGAATATTATATATTTCATAAACCAAATATTCAGAAAAGGAATTTAAAACAGTATATTTATAGTGTTAGTTTTACATTTAATCACCATATACCTATATATCTGCTACATTTTTTTTTAATTTATTTTTTAGACAGTTATTTCTTGCTTGAGAATATTATAATTCATACACCAAACATTCAAAAAACAATTTAATAAATTATAACAGACTAATTACAATGCAAAAAATGCAAAGTATAATAAAATATATAGAGTGTTAGTTTTACATTTAATCACCATATAGCTATATATCTGCTACACATTTTTTTAATTCATTTTTTAGAAGTTAATAATATTTAAGAAGAACCCCAATTCAAGTATTTCTAAAACCAAACTCATCATCTTATATCCAAACCCAGGGTTTTTCTATGGTCTGCACCTCACTGAAATGTGTTTTTGTTCCTTCTCCTTTCTTTAACTTTCCACATTCAGAAAATCCAAAAATCCTGTTATTTCTACTCCTTAAAAATACAGAATCTGTTCTCTTCTCTCATTCTTGCTTCTACCACCCAGACCACATTATTTTACTATTCCTGAAACCAAGTCTTAATTATCTCCTGTGACAATAATGTTGCCCCAACTCAATCTATTCTTCACTACAGTCAGTATCTCTCAGAACTGAAATTTGCAGTGTCACTCTATTGCTTAAGAAGCTGCAATGGCTGTCCATTTCTGCTAGATGAAAACCCGAAACAGCTAGCATTCAGTACCATGTATGAGATGATTTCTAGTGTAAACTCCAGCTTCATTGCTCTCATTTTCCCCCAATTATAAATTCCACTAAAGACATACCTAAAAATTCTGACTGCAAAGAATGCTGTACTCCTTCACCACCCTGGATCACCATATTTGCTTTCTTGTTGGGGAAAAAAATTCTTTGCCTTATTTTTTCTACCTGATTAACTCTCTTCCATACTTTACACTATTTAATTTAATTTTTTTTTTTTTTTTTGGTGAGCCAGGCTCTTGCCCTGTCACCCAGACTGGAGTGCAGTGGTGTGATCACAGCTCACTGTAATCTCAAACTTTTGGGCCCAAGAAATTCTTTGGCCTCAATCTCCTAAGTAATAAGGACTACAGGCACGCACTACCGTGCTAGCTTAAAAAAAAACTGTAGAAACAGGGTCTCACTATGTTACTCAGGCTTATTTCAAATTTCTGACCTTAAGTAATCCTCCTACCTTGACCTCCCAAAGTGTTGGGATTATAGGTGTGAGCCACACTGCCCAGCCTCATACTTTATTTCATTAACTGTCATTTCCTCCAGGAAGCCTTCTTTGAGCCACCCTTCCAAAAGTGTAGGCTGTCCTTAAATAAACTCTGTAACACTGCTACTAATAAAAATTTCCTGCTTATCTGCACATATTCCTTATTAACTATTACTAAACTATACATTTTTTAAGAGTATGAACCATCCATATCCTGTCATTTATAACATCATGTAAAAAAAAAAAAGTAGAATACTTCTCTAAATTTTCAATTCCCTACAGCAGGAAAAAAAAAGGCTTAAAAGTTAGGTTTGCCAGTTTCTCATGTAGAATGTCATACACAGTTAGTTTATAATCTATGGCTTTTAAGTAGCAAAGTACTTGTACCATCATTTGACTTTTTTCTTATCTGAATTCACTCACTGTGAAAACTGAACATATCCAATGGTTGATTTTCATTGCCTATTCTATTTATCTTACTATGCAATGTAAGTTATCTGGTAAAATAGTAGCATTAGGTACGGGACAGTGTGTCTCTCTCTCTCCTCTCTTCTCTCTCTTTCTTCTCTCTCTCTCCCTCTCTGTGTTCCCCTCTCCTCTCTGTCTCTCCTTCTCTCTCTCTCTGTCTCTCTGTGTGTGTGTGTGTGTGTGTGTGTGTGTGTGTGTGTGTGTGTGTGTGTGTGTGTGTGTGTGTGTTTCTCTACTTTTAATGTAGCAGATTACCAAAAAGGATCAGGGGAAAATCTCAATGCTATTTTCAAAACTTTAGGACTGTGTGCACATCCATAAGATGATGGATGAGGTGAGTCGGTCCATCTCACTCATCTTGGCATTATAAAGGCCGTGAACTGCCTGATTCAATGCCATTTAACAAATGTTGACTGCATAAAAGTTTCTTAATCAACAATCAGTTTGGAGTCAGTTTTAAAAACTTACAAATAAATTTCAACAATTTTTAAGAAAGCTCCTAAAAGTTTTATAACAAAGGAGAACTCTAACAGTAGGAAAAAAAAATAACTGAATACAGGGATCTGCTTATATTCCCAGAGTAACAAGATACACAAGTGTATTTTTGTAAGGAGGAACAAGATGATTTACATATTAAATCTGTCTGATTAGGTAATATAAAGAAAAATACAGAAAAGAAGTTAAAAAATAGGCATATAGCAGGCTGGCGCAGTGGCTCATGCCTGTAATCCCAGCACTTTGGAATGCTGAGGCGGGTGGATCATGATGTCAGGAGTTTGAGATCAGCCTGGCCAACATAGTGAAACCCCATCTCTACTAAAAAAAAATTTTAAAAATTAGCTGGGTATGGTGGTGGGGACTATAATCCAGCTATTTGAGAGGCTGAGGCAGTAGAATCACTTGAACCCAGGAGGTGGAGGTTGCAGTGAGCTGAGATCTTGCCACTGCACTCCAGTGGAGATAGTGCGAGACTCTGTCTCAAAATAAAAATTAAAAAAAATAAGCACGGCAAATTTCACTCCTAAAACATATAGCATTGTTTCTCTTGCATTTACAACAGATTATACATGTGTGTATACATAAATATATAAAATAAGTTCTGTAGTAGCAGTTACAGAGTTTATATAGGGACAGCCTACCCAGACTTTTGGAAGGGTGGCTCAAAGCAGGCTTCCTGGAGGAAATGACAGATATATATATGAATTATTCAAGAAATACACATATATAAGTACATATTTCTTTAATGATTCACAAACTGTGATACATCCATACTATGGAGTATTATTCGGTAATAAAAAGGAAACTATTGATACATGTAACGACTCGTATGTAGTCCAAGAGCATTATGATTAGTAAAGAGACAATTTCAAAAGATCACATACTGTATAACTTCATTTATATAACATTCTCAAAATCAGTGGTTTCCAACCTTTTTGTCATCAGGGACACGTTTTGTGGAAGACAATTTTTTCACAGATGGGTTGTGGGGGTTGGTTTTGGGATGAAACTGTTCCACTTCAGATCATCAGGTATATCGGTTAGATTCTCATAGAGTGCCCAAACTAGATCCTTCGCATGCACAGTTCATGATAGGGTTCACGCTCCCATGAGAATCGAATGCCACTGCTGATTTGACAGGAGGTGGAGCACAGGCAGTAATGCTGGCTCAACCGCAGCTCACCTCCTGCTGTGCGGCCCAGTTCCTAACAGGACATGAACCAGTACTAGACCAGGGCTCAGGGGTTGGGGACCTCTGCTCATAATGACAAAACTATGAAGATGGAGAACAGATCAGTGGTTTCCATAGAATAATGATGTTGGGATTAGGAGAGTAGGTATGACAATAAAGGTAGCACCAGAGAAATCTTTGTGACATCGTAATTGTGTGGTGATTACATGAATTACACGTGATACAATAACAGATAACTGTATGTGCACATGAATACATCATACCAATATCAATTTCTTGGTTTGGAAACTATAATATAGTTATGCAAGGTGTAACTACTGGAGGACAATGGGCAAAGGACACAGGAAAACTCTTGGATCCATAGTCACAACTTATGGTCAATCTATTATTTCAAAATTAAAAAGTATTTCTTTAAAAAGCTCTTACATATGAAAAGTTATTAAATATGAAGTAAATGCATGACTTTATTCTTAAAGGAAAGTGACAGTTTACTAGATTCAAATGAAAGAAATAACTGATGGATAGAAATACCAAATGATCATTAATAATTAGATTTGTTTCTAATTGCTGTATTTTGAGTATTTTGTCCATTTTTGTTACATTTTGCCCATAGACAACTGAATATTATCCATTAAAGCAGGAACTCTGGACTCATAAGGACTCTAGAAACTGACATTACGCATCGTGGACTATTTGAATATGAAAGAGAACTTACCTCAACACCATGGGTTCCAGGGCCTGAGAGGCTAATCGTTCAAACATCCGCTGCAGGGGTGGGTGCAGTGAGTGGTCCTCATCAGCCAAGGCAGCACTGCATCTCTGCAGCAGTCGTGCATGAAGACCAGCTTCACACATGACTTGCTGGTTCCTTTCTGTGTGCACCAGGGATTGTAAAATATTTGCCACGGCAAGTTGAAGATCCAAAGCATGCTAAAATCAAGAAATAAATCCACACAATTATTCTTAGTGAGACAGGTGACAATTCTTTTCACATGAAGCATACGTTTTCCTTTTCTTTTTTTTTTTTTGAGATAGAGTTTCGCTCTTGTTGCCCAGGCTGGAGTGCAATGGCATGGTCTCGGCTCACTGCAACCTCTGCCTCCTGGGTTCAAGTGATTCTCCTGTCTCAGCCTTTCAAGTAACTGGGATTACAGGTGCCCATCACCACTCCCAGCTAACTTTTTTATTTTCAGTAGAGATGGGGTTTCACCATGTTAGCCAGGCTGCTCTCAAATGCCTGACCTCAGGCGACCTACCCACCTTGGTCTCCCAAAGTGCTGGTGTTACAAGCATGAACCACCGCGTCTGGCCAAAGCATACCTTTTGCTTCCAAATACATTCAGATAAAACAAGTAATTGGCTTAGAGCAATATAGCAATACCAAAACAGGTTAGGCAAAAATGTCCTATTTAATTTTGCTGGAAGTACACACAGCTGCACACTATTCTCTTCCAAGACTTTTGTATTACATGACTATATGACTAAAAGTAGTTCTATTTTTATAGATATAGTGGGGATTAAGTCTTCTTAATCGTCACCCAAACTCCAGTTCATCCAAACTCTTGAGTGCTGCAAGTCAAAACAGACAAATAGCCTCAATGTGGTTTCTTCAGTCATTTTTCCTTCTGGATTATTCATTAGCAATGTCCAGTGGTGAGCAGGATTTACAAGGAGACACAGAATTATTCTAGCACCATAAGTAACCATTTTGGTTGTCTTTGTAACAAATTAATTGGATTCTAAAACCTATATATCTAGCACTCATTATGAAACATAAGACTCAAATAGAAAAATTCTATTTTTTTTCCTTTACCTACTTTAATATGCAATATTAACTTTCTTTCTTCCTCAACCCCCTAGCACATATAATCACACTCACATCCATAGATTCATTTCATTAAAGATGGGAAGAATCTAACATATCCAAGCTTACTTCTGGCTGTGTCACTGATCCAACAGAGGCTAGCAAGTCCAGCATGGCAAGCATGGCTCCAGGATGAATGATGACTGCATCAGAACTCTGGAGAGATGAAGTTGTCACATGTAGTTTCAGGTCAGCAACATTTTTAGGAGGGTAAACAGGGGGAGTTGAAACAGAATGATATGCATGCCTATAAAAAAAGAAAGAAGAGCAAATTTGCTATTGAATTCCAATCACATTCTCTGTTCATTTTCTTTCTCTTCAGTTACATTCATCTCTGATAACCAAAAAGCCTTGTTACAAAACACCTTAAGGTTGGGACAGAAAAAAAGCAATATATTATCAACTCGAGTTGATTGTGTGTGTGTGTGTGTGTGTGTGTGTGTGTGTGTGTGTGTGTCTGCAGACCACATAACTAACAATTATTCATACCCTTTATGTGATTTTTACCTTTACTGATTTACTACTTGGATTGCTTGATTAAAAAATAACACCTGTATTAGAAGATATAAACAGGTAAAACCATAGTGATTCAAAGTTCTAGGAAGAAGACAGTTCCAATAATATGTGATGAGAGATCACGTTAAATTAATTACCCCAATGAGATTTCATCTTTTGAAATTACCTATATGTGTTTTAACCTTTCCTTAGTGCATGGGTAGGGTAACACAATCAAGAACTAACTGGGTCGACTGAGTCAGGATTGGCTCAGAGTCTAGACTATCCAAGAATAAATATATTAGGCATTATGGGAGTTTTACTTTAGTTTATTTGGAATACCTACACCTTTTGCATCTATCGTCACTACTACTGAAAATATTCATTGCAACTTTTTAACACTTGAAGGCAATTTACAGAACAAGTTTCTATGAATTAAAAAGCCCAGCCACGTCCTCAATGTACACATTTCTTCTCTTCAATGATGTCTACTTTCTATTTCATACTACTCATCTACAATTCATGAATTTTGCACATTTTGCATCTTGGCACTAAGAAACAGATGCCTGTGGCTTCAGCCTATGGGAACTCTTTGTTCCAATGAGTTGGTCTCAGCATAATTTGCCTAATGCTGAGCTCTGTCACAGAGAGCAATGCAGTTTCAGCTCTCTGGGACAAGAGCAGCTTGGGAAACAGATGCTTTACATCAGTGATTTAGTAGCAAAGAATTGGCACTGCCATGGTTTAAAAAAATTACCATTCTCTTTTTAACAGAGATTCTAGGAAAGTATTCAGCTTTACTTATAAAAAGGCACATGGGCTCTCCCAGTTTATTTAAAAGTCAGCATGTCCTCTACCCATTCATATTTTCGCTCCCTATATTCTGCCATTTTTCATTCAGAAAGATTTAATTTCTAAACTTACTAAAAAAAATATTTCAAAATGTGTATTACCAACAGTCATCCTCGCCCTATACTGCTACCTTCTTTTAAATATTTTGATCCATCTAGAAAAAAAGATTCATAATTTATCTAGCGTGTATCAGAAATAACCACTGAATTCCAAAATTTCATTTAAAATGTTTTCATTGCATACACACATATGCATAGATTCTAATTGTATATTTTAGTTTAGGCCTTACAAAATCATTTCTAAATTGACAGATTTAATTAGATTTGGATTTAAATTACTGATACACTCAGGAAGAAATCTTTACATCTTTGGACACTGAACTACCTGTAAAGAGTTTACTAACACAGATTGAGTATCCCTAATCCAAAAATCTGAAATCTGAAATGCTCCCAAATCCAAAACTTTTTAAGCACCCACATGACACCACAAGTAGAAAATTTCACATCTGACCTCATACGATGGCTCACAGTCAAAACTTTGTTTCATGTACAAAATTATTAAAAATATTACATAAAATTATCTTCTGGCTACTTGTATAAGATGTATATGAAACATAAATAAATTATGTGTCCAGACTTGGGTCCCATATTTAAGATATCTCATTATATATATTGTAAATATTACAAAATCCAAACAACCTGAAATCAAAACACTTCTGGTCCCATGTATTTTGAATAAGAAATACTCAACCTGCATATGATTATTACAGTATCAAAATTTTAAATCTTATATAGGAAAACAATATTCTAAAAAAGAAATTACATTCATTGTTTTCAAACCAGAAAAATATTGCAAACATTGCTGATATCTAAAACATGGTATTTATTAACTAAAATTAGATGTATTACAACAGGTATTATACAAAATTAATTCTGATTAATTCACCTAGGTATCACCACAGTTATCACTTTTTAAATTTTAGAATTATGGTAAGCTCATTAAATGGTTAGTTCCCAAGCAAGAACTAACCATTTACAAATATCGGATAAAATTACATTTCATAATTTGGTTGCTATTTAACATTTTGACCTAAATTCTCATGTATATTTAAGACTCATCTACCTCTTTTGGGAATACATAATTAAATATTTAAATTCTGAATCTGCTTTGCTTAAATTATCATCAGGTGTGTAGAAGCGCTGAGTAATGGATCCCATGTTTGAATGATAACAAGTATTTGCCATCTTTTGTTCCACTACAGTTATATTCTGTGTAATTCTAATTATTATATTGTATTCATGTCTTCTAACTCTGACTGAACACTGTTCAGCTACAATTCTGTTTTATTATTCTTTCTGAACAATGAAAAAGGTTATGAGTTTTAGTTTTCCAAATATAAGGTCGGCTAGTTCATTTTCCCCCAATTCTTGAAATAATTAGAGAAGAATTTCCTGGATACTAAATGTCAGACAAGTATCACAAGCTCAAAACATCCTTAGCATCTGAGTGTTCCACAAGCCATAAAAACACAGTAAATTTTGGTTTCTCCTTTTGCCAACAAAACTAATATGTTTTGCTACAAGAAAAAGATGTCTATAAGCTGATGTAATATGTTGAGCGGTTCTAGAAATAGTGTGACTTAAATTCTAATTTCAAGTTACTAGACTTGAATTTGCAAAGTAAAAATGTTATATTCTTTACTAGCTTATGATTCTTACCACTGAGCAAAATGTATGCAGGCTGAATAGAACGGCAACCTGAAAATGTCAACAATGACCTTAGCATTAGCATGAACAGTATCATGGGCTTTCTGTCCTTGAGGTAATGTCAACTTGTAAGACTGATAGAGAATTCACATGGATTAGGGCTCAATCAACTAGATTTACTGATTTAGTGACAGTTTTTCCTTAAGTGAAAGACGGTATCTCTACATGTAGCTTCACTGTAAATGATGACAAAATGTTTCTGATTTAAGGCCATAAGTAAGTCTTTAAGAATAGAAAGAAAATGCTGTTTTCCCTTTGTCAAATTACTATTTAAATAAACAGAAAGTTCTGATGTTATTTTTGGAGATGGAGTCTCACTCTGTACTCCAGGTTGGAGTGCAGTGGTGTGACCTCGGCTCACTGCAACCTCTGCCTCCTGGGTTCATACGATTCTCCTGCCTCAACCTCCCGAGTAGCTGGGATTACAGGCACACGACTCGGCCTCCCAAAGTGCTAGGATTACAGGTGTGAGCCACTGTGCCTGGCCCTGATGCATTTTTTTAAGTATTCTTTTAATCTGTGTATTTCTATTTTGTGGCATTTGGTTAATACTTAAAAAGGACTAAATGTTTATAAATAGCAAATTTTAAGGCTTTACTCATTTATAATATAATCATATTTTTAAATTGTGATCTTGTAGTAATTTAAACTATTTACTAGTTGAAATTATTTCTCTAATATTCAGGAATGCCTTGGGATCATGAATACATACAAATTTTCAAACACACATATTTTTTACCTCCTTCATTTTAGCAACAGAAAAATAGATGATATCAAATCAAATTTATCTAGTTTATCATTCCTTGAATTAGGAGCAGCTCTTTTTTAAAAAAGAAATTTCAGCTTTTAAGCACGAATATTCTGAACAATCCTATATTTACTTAAGACTATTCTGAACCACGTCATGGTTTGCTATGCAAAGTAAGCTATAAGTGTAAATTTAAGAGAAGGAAATTATGTCTTTTCCTATACCTAATATTACTATGCAAATATGCTGAAATACAAAATCTGTAACAAATACTTTTGATGTACTAACTCCAACTATCTTCAAGTTTCAAAATCTGAACAACAGTAATAAGATTAAAACAACAATATAGCAGAACCTTGGGATTCATGTTTTAAAAGCAGCAGTGAGAGAATATTAATGTAAGAGTTAAGGACTTATTTTTGGTTATGAGGAAAACAGGAGAAGGAATGAAGTGTTTGGGGCCAACTGTAGACTATGATCATTTTATGTGCAGGTTGCAAATGTAATCGTAAGTGGATCTTAATTATACTTCTGTCAATCAACTGCAGTTTTTAAAACTTTGACAATTTTTTTAAAGGTAATTTTTAAAAGATAAACTAGATCAGCTTAGAGATTTACAGAGAACTGATCAAAGTAAGGACTGGGGTGGGTTTTGTATTTACTTTTCCAAAGTTTAGCTGTGAGCATTTTTCATAACAACAACATACTTCAATTGGTTGAACCTGGTGGAGAAAATATACATTTCCTTCATACACAGTGCTATGATACTCATTTTGGAATAATAGTAAAAACCAAAGAATGATCCCAACAATGTTTAAAGTAAAAAATAAAAATAAAAAATAAAAAAAGTGGAAAAGCATTTTATTTAAGGAGACATTAAGTCCACATTTCTAACTTATTTTTAATAAAAAACATGCTTTTTCTATAACCAAAATGTGTTGTCAAAAATAGCTGGATGACAAAATTATACAAGTCCTTCATAGTTTCAACACATTTTACTCTCATGTATATAAGAAAAATTGATATTTTTAAAACCTAAAAACATGCCCAAATCCCAAAAGTATGTTAAAAAAAAAAAGAAAGAAAAAAATTGAAATCACAAAACACAATCACCATGTTAACATAAATAAGCACAGAAAAAAAGAAACCCCCCACACAAACAGAGATGGATTTCTCTTATATGATCAGTACCTTTTCCTGGACAAAGCTGGTGTACCCCAAGGAGAGGGGAGAGAAGACTCACTTGTCAGGCAAGGAGGGATCTGTTCTGCACGACTACAGACAACAAAACAGACAGGGTGGTTTAGAGAGGTTAGAAGAAGAGAACACCAGGTTGGCAGTTGGTTAGTTTCACAAGAAATGCCAGCAAAAGTTTAATAAGGAACATCTTCCATATTCAGCAGGAACAAGGAACACGACTACAACACATGCACTGAATGAAACAAGAAAAACATGCTCACGGCAGATGCTTATTCCATTCATGTTAACATTTAACACATCTGTTAAACAGGGTGCTATAAGCCCTATTTTTAACAAAGTGACTAAAAATGACATATTCTAACTAGGATAAGTAGAAATCAAGGAAAAAGAGATTGAATTTGAATACAGAAATTTATATAGCTCATTCCTAGAACACTACACTTTCCTTTGTTCCCTATAAGTTAACAATATATATGTATTTTATTTCAAGATAGGGAAAAACAGAAGTTTAAAAAAAATTTTTTTTACAATTTTTGTTACAGTTGTTTGGATTTTTAATTGTAAATACTGAGGACTAAGAAATCTTGTTAAGCAGCAGGAAATACCTCAGTTGATACTTCAAAGTAGATGCTCCACAGAAAAGGACAAAAACCTATTATAAGTTCTATTCAATGGAGTTACTTGATTTATGAGGGAAGTTCATTTATTTTATGAAGTAAAACTATGGTAACTGTTAAAAGCAATAATGCTTGGGACATAAATTAGCAGTGTTATTTTCAAAGTGACATCTTCATTGAAAACAACTGAAGCACTGAAAATAAGTGATCTAGATGAAGTGGCTCTCCTACGATCTTCCTTAGAACCCTGGATCTCCCCATCACACAGAATCCGTCACAATATAAGTAATTGTTTATTTATGTGTCTATATTTTAGCTAAAAGATAGCAAGGACCAAAACTGCCTTGTACAGAGCTGAATCCTCAATGCCTAGCACAGTGACTTGTCATGCAGCAGGTTTTTGTGAAGTACTTAACGAAGGAATGAGTAAATACTGAATCTGACGGCCTCTTGAACCTGATGGTTCAAGACACTGACATCTCTCTTTGGGAGCTATATCATTTTTTGAGGAGTATAAAATGTGGAGAATGATGGAGTATGTGTCTGGAAATAAGAATAATCATAACAACGTTCTGTTGGTAACACATATCAGTAAGTCCAGATGCACCTAAGGTTTTTGAGGCTAAAAAGAAAAAAGACAATAGTAAACACTATAATTAAAGGAAACTTCATAGAAACTGTTCCAATAACTGCAATGAGAACTAATTGAACCTGAATTTACAAATAACTCACAGGCTTCTATGCTAAAAAACAATACCAGAGTAAGAGTAATGTTCAAAATAAAGTGATACACCTCAAGCAAAGAGGAGGGAAGAGTCATCTACTTTCATATTCTTTTGGATTAACTAATATTCAAGTCTTAATGTTGAAGTCATGCTTAGTATACACCCTTTAATTCAGAGGACAGAGCAGAGCCATACCTGTCAAAAGAATCTGTGGCTACTTTGTATAGATAAATAAAAAGTTTACTGCAGTGCCGTAACGTGGGTGACACTGATTCTATTGAGACTACATCTTCCTCTAAAAGTCTTTGAAATGGCTGTGTATTTGAGGGGAAGACATTCATGGCGCTTATTTTTCTTAGGTCTGAGAAGCAGCCAAGAAATCGAACAGCATCTGCCAACTTCTCATACTGAATCTCTGTTTTGAAGAAATGAGAATTGGCTGGCTCATAGCGCATAGCTGCAGTCAACGTGCAGAACACAGTGTGAAGAAGTTCAAACACTTGATTCTGGTTCACTTTCTCCCAGCCATTCTTGGGTGGACAGCTCAAAGATCTTTCCATAGCAACGAGCAAGGACGTAATGTACACAAATCCTCCAACTTTCCTAAATACTGTTCTTGAACGATGGCTTTCTCGAAGGACCGCCAGAAGGGCCTACAGGAAACAAATGAAAATATACGTAATTAAAAAAAAAAACACTATGCTCGTATATGAAGGCTGTACTGTCTATAAATATTTGACATGTTTTTGTCATTTACCCCATAAACAGTCTTGCTAATTAAAAAATGCCACATTAAAGGCTGAAGGCAATTTTAGGAAACACTGTCCCATATTTCTTTGATAGAATAAAGCTACATCCGAATATTGGCTGAAAAGCTTTTCCAGAGTCTTTAACTGATTATGACATCAATTAATTCAGTGACTTTACAAAGTAAGTAAAATACATCTTATAGTCTAGTTTTACACAATCATGAAAACTTATCACTGCATATATACAAACTGATTAATTCTAGAAGGGATCAGAGAGATAGTCAAGGTAGCCAAGATCTGAGATCTTTTGTCTCGTATAAAGTGATCATATTTCTCAAGCTTTAGAAAGAGTATTCACTTTAGAAGACTTATTAAAAATTCTGTTTTGCAAAATGAACTGAAGCCTAAGGGCTAAAAGTATGCCCTTTCCCAAAACAGCTATAATCTTTAAAAAAGAAAACCTGTAGTAAATAAGTAAATCAAACATTTACTTTCTGAACTGTCATACTTTTAACTTACGATTTTTTTTAAGAGAAAAAAAAAACACACAGGCATGCTCTGTCACCCAGGTTGGAATGCTATGGCACAATCTCAGCTCACTGCAACCTCCACCTCCTGCAACCTCCACCTCCATCAAGTGATTCTCCTGCCTCAGCCTCCTGAGCAGCTAGGATTACAGGCACATGCCACCATGCTTGGTTAATTTTTTGTAATTTTAGTAGAGATGAGGTTTCGCCATATTGGCCAGGCTGGTCTCGAACTCCTGGCCTCAAATGACCTACCCACCTTGGCCTCCCAAAGTGCTGGGATTATAGGCATGAGTCACCGCCCCTGGCCAGCTTATGATTTTAAAAAAATACATTACAAAATCACCTAATATTTTATCAGGCACTTACCATGTACTAGGCACTCTAGATGCTTTTATGCACTAATTTATTTAATCCTTTCAACAATCCTATGTGCAAGAAACTATTACTATTTCCACTTTACACATAAGGAATTGAGGCCCAATGTGGTAAAATAACTCTCCAAAGACTATACAACTTACACAACAGCAAAGGTAGAATTTAAACCCAGGCAATCTAATTACCCTACTCTTGCACTTAATCACGACATTATGCCCCAAACAACAATCTGAAATCTTTTTTATGAATACAGTGGACTCCTTTGTCCTGTTTCATTAATTTAGCACAAACAGTATCTACTATTACTTAAGATATAATTTCTAATCTGTCCAATCATCGCATTTGAAAAAGTAATTTTATTAAAAGATCTAACACATTTCTAGTGGTATCTGAAGAATGAAAAGGCTACATACAGGTTGAGTATCCATTATTTAAAGTATTCAGGACCAGATTTCAGATTTTGGGATATTTGCACATATACAATAAGTTATCTTGGGGATAGAACCCAAATCTAAACACAAAATTCTTATATGTCTGTTTCACATATACCTTATACATACAGCCTGAAGGTAATTTTATACAATACTTTAAATTGTTTTGCTCATGCAACTTTGCCATCACATGAGGTCAGATGTGGAATTTTCTACTTGTTAGCACTCAAAAAGATTGCAGCATTTTGAATTTCAGGGTTTTGGATAAGGGATGCTCAACCTGGATTAATATATTAATCATCTTTTGAAATATACTACTTCAGAAATTATGAAGATTTCATTGTTCATACCTATGCCTTAATATTTTAAAAGACAGAAAATACACAATCTGTATGCAAATAAAATATAAAAACAATGTATTCCTTCCAACAGTCTTCAATCAATAAATTTCCATTTTAGTATTTGGTAACAATATAGTTTCCCTATCTTGTCAAATTTAATAAACTGTATTAATACTTGTAATATCTCATATTAACAAAAGACTTTTTAACACACACACACACACACAAGTGCATGGGTGCCTGTGCACGCACGCGCATGCACACACACACACACACACACACACACACACTCCTTATAACATAGCCTAAAGATTGCTGGAGTCAGAATGCCTGAGGTCATAGTCTGACTCCAACATTAAAAAGTATTTAACCATCCCAGTTACTTAACCTTTCTGTGTCACAGTTTCCTCTTATGTAAAATGGAAACAATAACTTACCTCAAAGGAAATACAGTAAAAACCTTAGAGAAGTGCTAGGCATATAAGCCTATCACTATCATCAATTTTTAAAACATACTGGGAGAAAAATATGACAAGTATTATTTTATAGATGAGGAGGGGTGAGTTCAAAGCTGAAGTAATATGTACAAAACGCTATTACTGGTTAGAATTATGACTGAGGTTAGAAAAAGTGCTGCTTATGAATCCTTAGTCCAATAATTTATATTATGTACTTCTGGACAGGCTCACCTCCTACACCCTCAAAACTGTTATCTGTTGGCACTCTGACATTATCCCAGCACAATTCCAGTACTTGAAAATTTTCAAATACCATGAATAATGTAACTTCCCACTTACATCAATAAATGATGATGAGTAGCAAACCCCAAAGCTGCAATGAGATCCAGAGGCTGCTTGGTTAATTAAACAAAATCAGCTATATATTACTTATATTTGCATAAATACAATTTATACAATTCAAATTTATGCATCAGCAGAATTTCCATGACATGTCATGGAATGTCAGGTTTGTGTATAAAGGATTACAAGTTAAATTACATAGGTTTGTGGTATATTTTAGTTGAATGGAGGCACTAAGAGGCAATTCTGAATGAAGCAAAAATGGAAATTGAAACTGAGAACCCAGATTTTCCCTCCTGACTCTTAACACTACTTTATCCCTTCAAAGCAGAATGCCAGGGCTAGCTCACACCAGCCCTCAAGAGTTCAAGTGCCATATTTTCAGAAATTTTGTAAGTCAGTTGTTAAACACACAATCACAATTTAAAATTAAAATTTACATCTGAATAAATTCTTTTAAAAACAAAATGATACTGAAAACTCATCTGTTTCTAATTATTTTCTGAATTTTACTATTATCTACGCTTTTGCATATCTGCATTTGAAAATGCTACATAATGGTGTACCACTGTGCATCTCTTCTCAATCCACATTCAGTGCACATTAGTTGATTGAATAGGCCACAATGGGAGTATTTATACCCTGGAAATCAGTAGATGCAAAATATCACGACCGTCTCCTGCCCTCTTCCAGCCTGAGAATCAGTTACTAAATTAACCAGAACACGCCTCAATATTACAGAGTCAGCCAATTACTTCTTGCTGGCTTTACCTACCAAAATCTTAAAAATCCAATTAATAAGGAACCCAAAGAGGAGAAAATTGTAGTTAAAAAAAGTTGGCAACCTTAGCATCTTTCAAAGCCATCAATATTCTCTCAACAATTCCTTCAAATATAAAATGTTCTTCAAAAACTGACATTCATGTGGATATCCTTTTGGTCTAAAATATACATTGTGGTGAGATTAATCTTGCTTTTAAAATGCATATTCAAAATTGTCATTATACACCAACAAAACATGATGAAATATATAACAGCATAAAGAAAGAAATGTTGATTTTTCATTATTGATGAAAAACTGAATTGAATAAAAGTAAAAGAAAATAGAAATAATTCCTGTAATGTCTGTGGCTGGAATGGGGTTAAGTAGTAAACTAGAATATGCCACCCCAAAATATGCCACTATAGCATAAGGATTATTTTCAGTTGAAGGCAACTGGGAAGAAGTAGATATATTTGATGAAGAAAAACCCTTCCCAGCCTGGAGACAGCAAAGGAATGCACATAACAAACTACTAACTATCTTTATCTACCATCTATTTGCCTTCCCACAATTTGATGTCCCTAGAGTCCTTTCCTTTTATGTCTTCATTTCTCTAAAAATTTACTGTTCTCTATTGAAGATGCTATGCAGTGATCCCCATTCTCTGTAGTTCTGCTTTCCTTCGATCTAGTTACCTGTGCTCAAACTTGGTCTGGAAATACTGAATGAAAAATACCAGAAACAAACAATTCAAAAGTCTTAAACTGTGTATTGTTCACAGTAACATAATGAAATCTCACACCGCCCCACACCACTGTAACTCAACCCTGTGTCCAGTGTACACACACTGCAAAGCTACCTGCCCATTAGTCACTTAGCAGCAGTCTTGGTTATCAGAGCAACTGTGGGGGTTTCACAGTGCTTGTGTTCAAGTAACCCTTATTTTACTTAATAGTGGTCCCAAAGCATAAGAGTAGTAACACTGGCATATTGTTACAATTATTCTATCTTATTATTGGTTATTGTTGTTAATCTCTTACTGTACCTAATTTATAAATTAAACATTATCACAGGTATGTATATACACAGGAAAAAAATATAGTATATATACGGTTCCATACTATCTGCAGTTTCAGACATTTCTGGGGTCTTGGAATGTATTCCCCCAAAGATATGGGGGACTACTGTATAAAATGGAGTTCTAAGCCACCTCTTTGAAAATTACTCTTCTTTCCCTGGTTGTCTCCCATGCACATATGAGGTACACATGTTAATAAACTCTCATTTGTTTTTCTCCTGTTAATCTGTCTTTTGTTAACACCGGTGTGTCCTAGCTAAGAACTCAGCAGGTAGAGGAAAAATTATGTTTTCCTCAGCTACAGGTGAAGGAATAATAGTAGAGGAGGTCAGAGGAGAGGGAGATCAAGCCACAAGGGCCTTGGAAGGATGATTAAACACACTGGTTTTTTGTCTGTTATTACTTTAATGTCATTTTAGACTTGAAGAAAAACTGCACAGATAGTTCAAAGAATTCACAGATATCCTTCATTCAGCTTCTTCAAAAAATACCGATTTACTTAATTTCTCTCTCCATTTCCCTTTTCCCCTAAAAGCTTCAGTGTATTTTTCAAAAAAAGGAATTCTCTTAATACTCACAGTACAATGCTCAAAATCAGAAAATTAATGTTGAAACAATACAATCATTTTATCTTCAGACCTTGTGTTTTCTCCAAATCCCAATAATATCCTCTATAGCAAAGGAAAATTCAAGTTCATGTACTACATCCAGTAGTCACTTCAACCTCTTTACTTCAGAACAGTCCCTAAGTCATTTTTCATTTCATTTTTTTAAAGAGTTCAGGCCAGTTATTTAATAGAAAGTCTTCCAATTAAGATTTATCTGATGTTTCTAATAATTAGATTCAGATTATATACTTTTGGGAGGAAAAACTACAAAAATGAGGAATTTTTCTGAGTGCTTCATATCAGGAGGTATATGCTGTTCATCTGTCCATCAATGGCAAAATTAACGCTGATCATTTAGTTAATGTGGTCAACTGTAAAGCTAGTGTTTTACCACTCAAAATTAAAATGTATCTTTTGAGGATATAATTTAGGACTACGTGAAAATCCCATCATTTCTAAAACTTTCATCCACTGTCTTGTGTAGCCAGTGATGAATTTTACCTGAATCAATTATTACTATGATAATTTATAAATGGTGATTTTCTTTGACTTTTGACTGTAAATAAGAGTTTTTCCTCTTCTTTCATTTATTTGTTTGGTTGCATTTACTTAATTTCTTATTTTCTTTGATCACTTCTTTACTTTTTAAAGAGTAACTGAAATGTTTTAAGTTCACTTTGTTTCTTTCTCTGCTCTAGTACTAGAATCAAGCCTTTCACCAAGGAGGCCTGAATTCTTATGATGGATATCTGTATTTAGAAGCCCTGCATCAATAAATTAAAGAACATAAATTTTAATGGACTTCTTTTACTTTACTCGGATATTATTTAAATACAACAGCAGGTTTTTAGCCACAAAAAGAGAAGCCTACATTTCTTTTGATTAAATTATTTCTTTTGATTAAAATAACTATTATTCACAACACTTAAGTTAAAGCGGTCAGTAAATGTTACTTACTGTTATAATATATCTGTAACTTGGAAATTTTTTAAATATATTAATATTTAATAGTCTTTACTTTTCCATTTTCCAGTACATCTTACTTGCATTACTAAATTCACTTATAAATGAAAGTGAAACATTTGATTATAGTCTGATTCAAAAAATGTCTTACATATCATTTCTTACAATATCAGTGACTTCAGTAATATGAGAGAATGCGTGTGTATAAATCTGTATAAAACATAATGGTGTTATGGAAACAATATGAGTATTGAAATCTGGGGGTCAGTTCTACGAATTAAAAGTCATGTACGTAAACAATATCCAAGTTATATGATTTCTCTAAACCTAAGTTTTCTCATCTGCAAAACAGGGTGCTACTTACTTTATAGTATTGCTAGGGCATACATGATAAAAGCATATGTAAAACTTCTGGTGTATTGTTTGAAATCTATTAGAATATCCATTACTTACATACATACATGCAGGCATGTGTACATAATGCCAAATCTAACAATTCATTTCACAGATGCATAACACTATGAGTGAATCCAATTGAACAGATAATATATATATTTAGTATTTATTAAGATCCTATACTTCTTAAGAGATAATTCCGATAAGTCAAGATAATTACTGCAAAGGTTTATCAGCGGTAAGTTAAATACATACTAAAAGACATAAATGACTTGAGTTTTTCCAAATCCCTAATATTTACAAGGTTGTGAAGTTTTTTGGTTAATTTGGATTTTTTAAATTTCCCTGTCTCTAACTTAAATATAGATCATTTAAAAATAAGCACAGATTTTAGTAATAAAAGAGGAGAAATACATTTATCAAACTTACCCTTAAAATATCAGTCTTCAACTGTAATTCCGTCGGTGGGGCTGAATGCATTAGCCCCAGGAGAGTGCCCATGTCATCATCCCCATTTGGAGAGAGCACCAGCTGCTGGATAGTCATCAGGGCATGCTGCCGGCATTGAGGGTACTTTACGATGTTATGTGCACATCTTGCACCTCCAAATTCTCGAAAAATTCCTTGAAAAAAGGAGAAGTCCAACAATGACTATTTAAAAATATTCTGAGACAAGTCAGATGAATTAATATTCAATTATTTTTTGTAGGTACAATAACTCAAAATAGTGTAAATAAAACCGACCCAACTATTTCATCTTTTAAATTAGAATACAAATTTCCACTGTGGGTTGTCAGCAAAAGCATATGCAAATTTTTTTCTACATTTCCTTAATGCAAGATTAATGCTGTGATATGTTCACCATGTCTAAGCTCTCAAAATCTGGAACATTCAGAAGTCTCTTAGGTTGACCCAAGGAGACCCAATATTGTAATCAACTTATGTAAAAGGCTTTCAGAAGAACAACACCCTAAATAAACGAGATTTAAATAAACACGGCTTTCAAAATAGTAGCAAGAAAGGAAAGGAATAAATTATTCCACCATGGGAAAAATTACAAGGAACCAACATTTTTTGTTACATAGGTAGAGAATAAGAACAAAAAGTGACAAATTCTCTAACAGACACCATGTGTCATTGTTACTGCTCCAAAGTCTTTACACAGATTGACTTAATACTCATCCCCTACCACACAGAAGTTAAGTAATGGGGTCAAAGTCATACAGCTAGTAAGCAACAGAGCAGGATGTATGCCTACACAGCCCACCTCTGTAAGCCTGTGCTCCTGCTCGTAAGTGATACTGTTCTTGCATCAAATATTACCAACTCCAGTATTAAAAAAATGGGCCTAGTGATTGAAATCAAGAAGTAGTATTTTCTCTAAGTAACTCTTCCACCCCTTATGCTTTTAGAACATCTTGTTTATATCTTTATTATGGTTTATAACAAACAGTCTTACTATTATTGCCTACGTTTGGTCTCCCATGACTATTGAATTTTCTCCTGATTTGTGTTTCAATAAACATTTGTTAAAACAGTATATTCTGCTATAGCAGCCACTGGCCTCTCTGTTTAGTGGCTATTTGCTAACTTTATAATAATTATATGACCGTGAAGTCAGTCTAAGTTGTGTGCTTGAGGTTCAGCACATGAAATTTGTGACATCCCTTTCATTACCTGAGGCCTGTTTAGTTACCTCCTGGTTGTCAGTTAGGACCCACTAGATAATCACAATGGCTAATATTATTTAAATACTTAAACTATGAGCAAAGCACTGTTTTAAATGCGTAACATCACACAGCTCATAACATCTTTCACACTAGGAAAGAAAGACTGAAAAGAATTGTAGGAAATTGTTTGGTATGTTGGGAGATGTATAAAGTGACTTTTAGTCAAACAGAGTAAGCTCTCCAATTGACTAATTAATCTCTTCCTGTGCAACTTCTAGGTCATCTCAACCAAAGCTAATTTGCTAAGTAAATGCCTGTTAGTGATCTTTATTATGTTTCTGAGTATCTCAGTTAACTAAACCTAGTTAGTGCAAATAAGATTATGCATTATGCCATAGACAAAATGTTATTATAGTATCCATTAAATGCCATCATACTCATTGTTTCAGTTACCTGTTAAATTCATTCAAGTCTATCTTTGCATTTGCCAAAGTTGTATTTAACTAATTACTTCTATAATTATGTGTCTACATTTTTCTTCATTAGATTCTAATTCCTGGGGAGCAAGAATGATCTTACCTTGGCATCTAGGTGTTATTCTAATACCTAGCTAGCATGGTACCTGCAATACACAATATATTTTAAATATGATGAATGCTGAGTTTCTCTGCATTCAGGCAACAGTCACGCATTTGTGCATGGGGTTCATTCATTCATGGCTTCCCACAACACTTAAAATATAATTCAAGTTCCTTACTATGGCCTAAAAAGCTCTCTATGATTTGGGCCCAGTCTACTAATCAGAACTCACTTTCCCCTCATTATTCCTCTCAAGTTGTACTGACCTTGTTGCCTGAGAGTTTTTCGATGTTTACTAAACTTTCAAGCAATCTTTTCTAAAAAGTAAGAGTGATATTTTATAAATACAGTTAGACTATCTCTTAATGACAGGTAGAAAGGCTAAAAGAGAAATTGAGACCAAAATTAAACAAAATATTTCGTAAAGTTAATTACCTTAAAGAGGTTAAGTTTTATTACAGAATCATTTTTCAGTATTTCCTGAAGGTTGTAACATTATAATACTCTAACTTGTAGTACTAAAAATGTTTTCTAAAATCAATATGTAAAGAAATATTTTAGAAAGAATTTAAATAGCAACTTATTTGAATAAGAGTGTATCAGTCAAAAATTAGAAGAATACTTTAAGACACTATAAAAAGGAATTAAAACATCATTTTGAAATAGAAACAATGCTATATGTTTTGTCATCAAGTTACTCCTGACGGTAAAAAGTACTGCATTTTTAGGGACATGACTGTACCATCACTCAATCAATAGTTTTTTCTTTTAAGTGACAGGAAGATTTCAGAAGTAAGAATCACCACAGAAGATGTAACCAGTGGCGACCTCCCAAAGTACTTGCTTGTGGGTTTTGTCATTACCTGCATTTGTGTTTGATCCTTGAAGAAGCACTGTCAAGGTCTCCATAACCAACAAAGCCAGGTGTTTTTGGTCTTCAACAGAACTATAATTTCTTGAGTCCCCTAAAAAAAGTTCAAAGGTCCAAATTACAAAAGCGATAAGCTTATTTTTTCTTGACTCTGTTTTATTGTAGTAATTTATTTCTTCAGTATTCACTTTTACCACTAATACAAGATATAATATAATCTTTAAAATTATGTGTATGTTCAACATTTGGCGAAAGCAGGCTCGAAATCAATATTAACAGATTTTATTTTGGTATGTTTGCAAGTTGCACTTATCTAATAAATATTAAAAGTGAAAATGCAAAAGTTAAATATATCCTCTTCACAGAGGGTCTTCGTAATAAAGGAGGCCAATAGGAGAATGCTACATTTTGATACACCAAAAAGAAAGAAAAGTTCATGAATAAAACTACCTATTCAACCTGCATTAATTCATATTTAACACTTACTAATTGCCAGATACTACTGTACTTTTATCATATTTATCAGAAAGGTACCCCATGATAATACATTTGTGTACATAACATCATTAAATATTTTTATCTGCTCTGTACAATAAAAACACATTGAAGTAACTATACATTTAACTATATTTAATAATTTCAATTAATAATAAATCCAATTATTTTCAGAAGCTTTTAAAACTCCCTTTTAGAAGCAGAAGGTAATAGATACTAGTCATATGGATCATAAAATGTTTTTCCTTAGTTTTTATCTTCCTTTAAGCTCTCTCCAACACACTGACATAATTCTAGCTTCCTCCTCCCCAATTCCCCAACAGAGGTTAAATGAACCTGTTAACTTTGGGAAACATAGTTCACTAATATGTCATAATAATACACATTGTTGCCTAAGAGCTTTTTGATGTTAACTAAAATTTCAAGTAATCTTTTTTAAAAAGCAAGAGTAATATTTTATAAATATAGTTGGACTGTTAATGACAGAAAAGGATATAAGAGAAATTGAGACCAAAATTAAACAAAATATTTAGTAAAGTTAGGTTTCATTAGGAAGTCATTGAAATCAATAACCAAACAGAGGGAACAAGAACAAAAAACCCTCTGTTTTGAACCCCTTTTCAAATAAAAATAAAATTACATATAATACTTTACCTAGTTCATTTAGTGCCTGAGTTGGATCCTTCAAGAGGGCAGCATATTTATGCAAAAGGTTCACCATGACCTCCAAAAGGCCAACCTCCCTGAATACATCTTTAAATATGTAGTCATGTCTTGTAAACTTAAGAAGCGTTTTCATTGCAATAATGCTACAGTGATAAGAAGAGCTAGATTTTAAGAGGATACTGACACTAATAAGTTCTTTACAAGGAATATAATTTAAGCTAAAAACGACAAACTCCAGCATCTCAAAGTATTTATTTTGTACTTCTGGGAGTTTAGAAATCTTCTCTGCAAACTGTGACAATGTGTGCTGTGACTCTAGGATGAAATAATTGGCATTGTCAGCCATGTAAATATTTGTGATAGCATCAAGGATGATTTGGGCAAGAAAGCTGGATTTTGCTTTTAAAAATGCATTCTGAAGAACTGCAAAGGCCTGGATGTTTCTCACACTGTGACCTAAAACAGAAAAGAAAAATGTAAAAGTAGGTACTATGTGATATTTTAATAATGGCAGACTAGTCTGTTTAAACACATCATGAATTATAACATTTATCAATTATTTACTAAGAACATAACTGTTCTCACAAAAGGTCTTATTTTTCTTCATCAGGTTCAAATCATTTAATTAAAAATAAACAACATTGATTAAAATTTTAATGCATTATTATGACTATTTCAATGTAAAAATAGTGTATGTCAAAAAGTTAGATTGTTTTAGAGGGAATAAAAGCATACTATAAACATCCATGCTTCAGAGTTTGGAAATGTGTGGTAGTATAGCATTTTATTATCTATGAGATTGACCCTGACTATAAGGACAGCTGTCTCTCAATTTAAAAAGACTTTCAGGCTAAAGAAGTTACAGGCCTGAGAGCAGTAAGAATGAAGCAGGAGAAGAGGAGGAAAAAAATTCTCTAAATTTCAGTTTTTCTATATAATTACAACACTATGATTTTTAAATAAATTTTAAGCTGAAAGTTTGTTTTCTAGCTAAAAGTGCAATTTCTTCATATAGACAGTTGTTAAAGCAATTTATGGCCAATTATTCAAACGTATCAAATGAAAAGAAAATCTTTATACATGGCTCTGGTGAGGCAAATTAGTGACATTAATCATAAAGAAATTAAAACAGAAAGTTATATTTGAGGTACATGAAGATAAGCAGCTTGCCTCTAAAAGTAGTCCCTGGAACAACACCTATTAGGAGTATATGGCATTTGCAAGTGTGACCAAAAAATTAACATACTGCCTTACAGAAATAAGATGGATTTTAGAAAGAGGATAAATCAGAGAACTACAAAAATTATTAAATGGAGTAGAAAGAATGCTCAGGGCTCGGGGCCGTAGCTCATGCCAGTAGTCCCAGCACTTTGGGAAGACTGCCTGAGGCCAGGAGCTCTAGACCAGCCCGGGTAACATAGCAAGACCACCTCCATTTCTACAGGAAATTAAAAAAAAAAATTTAGCTGGGGATGGTGGCATATGCCTGCAGTTCTAACTACTCAGGAGGCTGAGGCAGGAGGATTGCTTGAGCCCAGGAGTTTGAGGTTGCAGTGAGCTATTATCATACCACTGAACTTCAGCCTGGGTGACAGAAAGCAATCCTGTCTGTAAAACAAACAAAGAAAAAAGAATTTTCAGAAATCCTTACTTGGACATTTCTTTAAAATACACAGAATTTTAAAAATTTCCAGCCTATACATGATTGTCATTTTCCGGCTTCTTGTTTATAACATATACATTTATTACCTATATGGCAAATATCAAAAATTTATCTTTGTTTCCTGTGTCTATCAGTCTACCTAAGTTTGTTTTTTGGTTACGTACAGAATATAAAAAGTAAACATGTCTGCAAAAGAATACTCAATATCTCAGCAGCTTTTAAAAAAATTGTTCACATGATTATTTATTTATATGGAAAGTCAAAAGACTTAGAATAGCCAATATGATGTTGAGAAGAAAGAACAAAACAACTTAAGTGACAGGATTTTGAGGCGTATTATAAAGCTACAGTAATCAGGACAGTGTGGTATTGGCTTAAGGATAGACATATGGATCAAATAAAATTCAGAAAGTGTCTCAGATATATGAGGTCATATATGATCTTTTCAACAAAGTGTTCTGGCACATGCAGATATCCATATTAAAAAGAAAACCCTTACTTTCTATCCTATATAATAATAACTTACAATGTATAATGGACCTTAATTTAAGAGTTAAAATATGAAACACTGGACAAAGAAAAAATTAGAGGAAAACATTAGAGATCTCTGTAAATCTAAAGTAAAGATTTCTTCAATAGGAGTAAAACAACCACAAAATATTCTTAAAATAAAAAAACGGGATTTCATCAAAATTAAAAACTTCCATTTCTCATTAGATGCGTTAAAAAAAAAAAAACCCCAGCAAGTCAAGACTAAGAGAACACACTTCCAAAATACATATTAAGGGATAAAGAACTTATATAGAATATCTGAAGAACTCTTCTAACTCCAATAAAACAACTCTATCAAGCAATGGTCACAGAGATCTGAACCAAGGTAGAGAAACAAATGGTAAAAAGCATTAAAAAAAATGTGAATTAGTCAATTAGAAAAATGAAAATTAAAGTAACAATTAGATATTATTACATACTTAGTAGAATGCCTAAAATAAAAAGCACTAACAATACCAAGTGTTATTGACAACGTCAAGTAACTGGAACTTTCATATATTACATTACCAATGTGAATGCAAAAATGGACAGCCACTTTAGAAAATACTCTGGCAGTTTCTTATAAAGTTAAACATGCATTTATCATATGATCTAGCAACTTCACTGCTCTGTATTTAGCTAAAAGAAATGAAAACGTAAGCCCACAGAAAGATTTGTTTTATGTAACTGCCCACTGTAGCTTTATTCCTGATAGTCAAATAAACGTCCTTCAACTGGTGAAGAGATGTACACAATTGTGGACTATCCAAACAATGAAATAATACCCAGCATTAAAAAGGAGCAAACTTCTGATACATGCAATAACATGGGTGATTTTCCAAAGTATTACAATATTCCTCCCATATTCATGGTTTATTTTCCATGGTTTCAGTTACCCATGGTTAACCACAGTCTGAAAATATTACATACAATAAGATATTTTGTGAGAGACAGAGAGCACTCGTCCTCCTAAGAGCACGCTTTACATAACTTTTGTCACTATATTGCTATAATTGTTCTATTTTATTATTGTTGTTAATCTCTTACTGTGACAAATTTATAAATTCAACTTTATCATATGTATGTATGTGGAAGAAAAACAAAGAATATATAGGGTTTGGTACTATTTATGGTTTCAGGTATCCATTGGGGACCCTGGAGTACATTCCCCCTGGTTAAGGGGGGACTACTATACTTTAAGTGATAGAATTCAGGTACAAAAAAAACCCTATATACTGTATGATTGCAGTGTATTAAGTTCTAGAAAGGGCAAAACTAAAACAGATTCGTGGTTACCAGGGCAAGGGTTAAGGTGGGGAGGACTGACTTGCAAGGAGAACAAGAAAAGTTTCTAGAAGGATGAGAATATTCCACAACATGATAACAGTGTTGATTACACAACCATAACCACTTGTCAAAATTCATCAAATTCAACTAAATGAATACATTTAATGTACACAAATTACATCTCAATACTGCTAGAAATACAAAAGAAAACCTATTCCACATTCTTTCTATATTGAATACAGCTATCTCCTTTGATTCTTACAATATGCTAAAAGTAGAACATGAGAAATAGAAAATTTTAAGTTACACAGGAAACTCAAAATGATGTAGCTTGACCCATTCACTTTACAGAATATTACATCAATTTTTCTGAAGAAGAAACTGATGTTTAGAAAAGTTAGGTCACTTATGATTACATAAATTCTGACTCTTCGGGCAACATACTTTCTAGATAATCTTACTTTAACAGACATTATGTCACTGGATTCTTACAATAACCCTGAGAGGTGCTAGGTTATATAATTATTATCCCTGTTACGAATGAGACAAAACCAGGCAACGATATATGCAAAAGATTAATTTTGTTACAAAATTATACTGTTGTAAATAGCTATTATGCCAATATCAATATCACATTGATTAACCAAATGAAACAACAATAAAGTATAAAATAGGAAGTACATTCCTGTGATATTTTTATATTAATTCATAGCAAGAGTTAACTGTAGAATGGTCAAGCTGGAATCTATAAATTAGAAGTTTTCTGAGAAGCCCTTATTTTTTTTTTTTTTGCTTTTAAGAGAAAGTGGGTCTTGCTCTGTCACCCAGGCTGGAGTACAGTGGTGTGATCATAGCTCACTGCAGCTTTGAACTCCTGGGCTCAAGAGATCCTCCTGTGTAAATGGAATTACAGGTGTGAATTGCCACTCGATGTTTTTCTTAATAGTCAATAAAATGAAATCTTAAATTGCTTAGGGAAATGTGGATTTCTCTCTACTTATCGCAGCGACTCATTTAAAATGTTCTAAACAACTTATGCACTGAGGCTACATCATATCACACTATTTGATGACACCATCTATTTTCATTGATTTACAGACTGTTGACTTCTATGTCATAAAATGCATAGATACGTACTATAAATTTAAATAACCAGATATGTTGGTATTTTTTGGCTGGTTAAATTTTATATGGAAATATCATGATCCTACTGATTACTTAGTGACAGTCACGTGAATAAAAACTATTAGAGGCCTCTGGGCTCAGGTTACTTTGAAATGATTACTATGTATTTTTTTAAAAATCAAATACATAATAAAACTACCTTGCATAATTATGCAATTAAATATTCTGAGTACCCAAATGTTTGGAAATCTAGAATATAAAAATTTATCCTCTGACCTGAAATAATATAACCTCTGTACTTAAATTAGCTTAGTTTTAAATAAAATACAAGCAGTTATGCTTCATGCTGTCCAGAGTCAGCCCCCGTATACATGGGTTCTGCATCTGTGGATTCAACCAACAACAGATGAAAAATATTAAAGAAAAACAAAAGGTGTGGTTGCATCAATACTGAACATGTACAGACTTTTTCCCTTGTCATTATTTCCTAAATAACAACAGTAAAATAACTACATAGCATTTATATTATATTTGGTATTATAAGTAATCTAGAGACTATTTATTTAAAGTATATGGGAAGACATGTGTAAGTTATATGTAAATTATAGATTATATGCAAATACTATGCCATTTGATATCAGGGACTTGAATATCTGTAAATTCTGGTATCTGTAGGGGGTCCTGGAACCAATCCCCTACAGATACTAACAGATGACTGTATATAGGTACAGAGACTGGACTGAAAATTGAGTTCTATCCATGTAAAGTAAAGGAGAAATGCATGAACTGCTAACACTCAAAAGAAGGATGTTTTGATTTTTAAATTGTTTGAATGTTAAAAAAGAAATACTATAATACAAATCTCCTTGCTTGATTTTATGATATTTTTATAACACTATTTTAAAGTATTTGATCTGTCAGATTAAAGATTATTACTTAAGAAATACTTACAAGGACTTAAGCCATAAAAAAACAAGCTTTAAGAGAAACAATACATAACATAAACAAAAAGTAATATATCAAAGTAAGACAAATCATTCTTTCTCTATTTCTCTCAGTATCACAGAATAAAAAAAACAAAGACTCACCTTTGCCTGCAGGCTGAGGTACTGCAAATCCAGGCAATAAAAAGGGTGCCCCTGTGGTAATGCCAGCTGGTTTTAGTTCATTGACACCATATGTTGTTAGGGAAGTTATCAGATTAACCAGATCTTTCAAGGCATCTTTGGATTCTGCTTCTTTTGCTTGTTCCAATCTATAAAAGTATGATTTAGAAAGTATTTTTTTTCTCTTTGGTTGTATTCTCAGATTTAACACAGAAAGTATTTTTCAATTGTATATGCAGTAAATAAATGCGCAAAGTACTCTGAGAAGTACTGAAAGAACACTGGGGTCATCAGAGAATTATCATTTAACCATGGCTTTACTGAGAACACAAAATGGGTTGCAACAGATATCTTAAAAAAAAAAAATACTTATTGTGTACTTCCGCTTGAAAGAAGTAATTATTCTCATTAAAATAAACTTGGAGAGCTGGGCACAGTGGCTTATGCCTGTAACCCCAGCACTTTGGGAGGCCGAGGCGGGCAGATCACGAGGTCAAGAGATCGAGACCATCCTGGCCAACATGGTGAAACCCCGTCTCTACCAAAAATACAAAAATTAGCTGGGTGTGGTAGCACACACCTGTAGTCCCAGCTACTCAGGAGGCTGAGGCAGGAGAATCACTTGAATCCGGGTGGTGGAGGCTGCGGTGCGCTGAGATCGTGCCACTGCACTCCAGCCTGGCTACAGAGCAAGCCTCCGTCTCAAAAAAATAACTAACTAAATAATAAATATGGATAATACAAAAAAGTAGGAAAGAAGAAAAAGTATGATTAGCCTCACAAACACATTTAACATTCTGATACATTTCTTAAGCTTATCTTTTAATATGAAAAGGTTAGTTTCTACAATATTTATTCTCATACTATATACAGAATTTTGTAACATATTTTTATCCTTTACCAGTGCTGTATGTGTAAACTTCCAAACGTTAGTATAAGCTCTCAGAGGTAAGCTTTCAGTGGCCATGCAGAGCCAACCACTTATCTGGGGAGGGAGAGGTGTAACAGCTGGCAGAATACAAAAGCACTAACAAATACAATTTTGTCTAAATACAGGATTGTATCTTTAGGATCGGTAAACATAAATGAAATCATTGTATCAGATTACCAACATTTTTGAGGCTCTTAATATTTTAATAAAAAGACTAAAAGTACTATAAAATAAAGATAACCAAAAATATAATTAAGAAGAGTTTATACTTTAAGATGTTAACTAGTTCATCTAAATTCTTCTCCCTCAGCTACCAAAGATTAGATTTGTGCTTCATATCTAACCTCTCACTTCACCATGTTTGTGGCCTGCATTTTGCAATTTAACTCTAAATTCACTTTTCCACTCTGTTGGCAGAACAGGAGTAAAAAGAAGGGAGTAGGTTCATGCCTATAATCTCAGAACTTTGGGAGGCCAAAGCATAGCTCGAGGCCAAGAGTTTGAGATCAGCCTAGGCAACATAGCGAGATCATGTCTCTATAAAAAATGTTTACAAATTAGCTGGGTGCAGTGGCACATGCCTGTAGTCTTAGCTACTTGGGAGGCTGAGGTGGGAGGATCATTTGAGCTCAGGAATACGAAGCTACAGTGAGCTGTGATCACACCAGAAAAAGAAGGGAATAATGCCAAGTATACATTAAATAAGTGTTTCATTAATTTGCTTTTTCTATAACCCCAAATCACATTGTTGTCTTTGATAAAAAAGACTGAGCAGACATTTAAAACATATTATTAAATTGTGCAGTCTTACCTAAGCAAGAGATCACAAAGAAAATTATATCCTTGCCATATCCGAAAATCATCCAGAAGTGTCTGAGAAACATCGCTGGAATCTTTGAGGAAACAAGAAAGCCCAGCAAACATTTCGACAATTTCTAGGGGAGACAGGTCATCTGATTGCTGCATATTCTGAACACATGTAGATAAACATTCTTTTTCTGTAAGAATAGATGATTAAATAAATATGTATTACTTCCGACAATTGCTTAAAAATTTTTAATTGTTAACTGTTGTTTAATGAAACATTAAACTTGAACATATCTGTAAAATACTATGAGATAAACATTACACATTCTAAAAGTTAATACAAGAGTCAGATGTACTGGGAAAGCACTGCCTGTAGGTAGTAAACAAAAGATAATACAATGTATGTACATGTAATTTTTTCACATCATTACAAAATAGCCACTGCCAAATGATATTTTTGATCTTTTATATTGATACAGTAACAAGATGAAAAAAGCAAAAACTATCTTCTAAGTTTAAGAAGAAAAATCTAGTAATTAGTTAAAACTTTAAGTTAGAGAGAATATGTAGCCTGGCCAACATGGTGAAACCCCGTCTCTACTAAGAAATACAAAAATTAGCCAAGTGTGGTGGTGTGCACCTATAGCCCCAGCTACTTGGGAGGCTGAGGCAGGAGAATCGCTTGATCCCAGGAGTCACAGATTGCAGTGAGCTGAGATCACGCCACTGTACTGTACTCCAGCCTGGGCAGAGCGAGACCATCTCAAAATAAATAAAATAAAATAAAAATTAGAGAGAATATAGACCAATGAGGTATAGAAATACTTCAGGAAATCAAATTTTTAAAATTTTATTTGTATATTACTAGTTTGAAACACAGTTATATCTTATTCCTGACTCTGATGATTCGTGGCATTTCAAGGAAGACTTTCACTTTCTTAACTTTAGAGAAATTTATTTGTATAAAGAAACTTACCATCACACAAGAAAAGCTAAGATTTAATAGAAGAATGGGAGGAAATATGCATTTACTAACTGACTCATATATTAGATACCAGCTTTCACATATATCATTTAATACGTGTGAGTGAACAAATTTGTATATTAATTATTATGAAAGAGATTCTGGACAATAATATCAGGTAGTTCTCAACTTAATGATGGTTTGACTTAACATTTTTCTACTTTATGATGGTGTGAAAACAACATGTATTCAGTAGAAACTATACTTCATGTACCCATGTAGGTTAGGTGCATTAAATGTGTTTTCGACTTATGCTATTTTCAAATTACGATGTGTTTATTGGGACATGACCCCATCGTAAATTGAGGAGTGTCTGTGTGCATACCAAATAAGTAGATTGCTTGAGATGCTAAGGTAACTGTCTCCAAACATTTTAAAAGATAGTTGAATATTACATATATGTTAAATTGACAGTGTCTTCTTATTGCTGATAAAGAATCCACCTAAATCCATCTATGCCACATCAGACAGATTGTTACCTAGCAACTTACACAGTATCTTCAGAAAGACTGGTTACAGGAAATCAAAAAAACTTCTCTTATTCAGTAAAAGAAGAGAGAAGATTAGGCTGTGACATAGAACTTTCATTATATTATGACTAAATTAAAACAACAATGAAATTTTTTTAACTCTTAGAAATATCCATTGTTGGCCAGGCACAGTGGCTCATGCCTGGAATCCTAGCACTTTGGGAGGCTGATGAGGGTGGATCACAAGGTCAGGAGTTCGAGACCAGCCTGGCCAGGATGGTGAAACCCCATCTCTACTAAAAATACAAAAATCAGCCAGGTGTGGTGGCAGGTGCCTGTAATACCAACTACTCGGGAGGCTGACGCAGAGAAGTGATTGAACCCGGAAGATGGAGGTTGCAGTGAGCCAAGACTGCACCATTGCACTCCAGCCTGGGTGACAGAGTAAGACTCTATCTCAAAAAAAAAAAAAAAAAAAAAAAAAAAAAAAAAAAAAAAAAAAAAAAAAAAAAAAAAGAAAAGTAAAAAGAAAAAAAAGTATTTTCTCCTGGCAAATTTATTTTTTATTTTAAAAAACAAGCTTTAGAAAACTGAAAGATAAAAATAAATCTATCATTAAATGAAGAAAAGTGGAAGAAATTTAGAACACTTAAATATACAAAGAGATATTCACCATGAATATACTTCACTACATTGACACTAAGACCATGACGAGATATGGTCATGAGGACTTCTCCAGCACTCTTTCTCCAAGGCAGGTTATAGGGAGGGCACCAAGAGGTTATTGCACTGAATAGAAGCTGGAGATCATCTTTCTGAGCCAGCTCCTCCGCAGGGGAAACAAAACTGCACAGTTTCACTAAGATCTAAAAAACAAAACAAAATAAGAGTGTATAAGCAAAAATCAAATAATCTGATTTAAAAATGGGCAAATGAGCTGAATGGACTTCTCTCAAAAGAAGACATAGAAATGGCCAACAGGTATATGAAAAAATGCTCAACATCACTAATCATCAGGGAAATGAAAATTAAAACCACAATAAGGTATCACCTCAAGCCAGTTAGAATGGCTATTCTCAAAAAAGAACAGATGCTGGTGAGGATGTAGGGAAAGGGACTCCTATATACTGTTGGTGAGAATATAAGTTAGTACAGCCATTATGAAAAACAGTATGGAGCATCCTCAGAAAAGTAAAAGAGAACTACCATATGATCTAGCAATCCCACTACAGGGTATGTATCCAAAGGAAATGATATCACTATGTCAAGGAGATAGCTGCACTTCTGTATTCAACGCAGCACTATTCCCAATAGCCAAAATATGGAATCAACCTAAGTATCCAACAGATCAATGGATAAAGAAAACATGGAATATAAACACAATCTAATACTATTCAGCCATAAAAAAGAATGAAATTTTATCATTCAAGGGAACATGGATAAGCTAGGAGGACATTATGTTAAGAAAAATAATTCAGGCATAGAAAGATGAGTACTAAATGCTTTCATTCATATGTAGAAACTTAAAATGTTGATCTCATAACAGTAAAGAGGAGAATTTTGATTACCAAATTCTACTCTTTGGTGGATAAGGGAAGGGGATAAGGGAAGGGGAGGGGGGCTAGCCAAAGGCTGGTTAAGGGAGACTACAGTACAGTTAGACAGGAGTAAATTCCAGTGTTCTATAGCACCATAGGGTGATATTATTTAAAAAAGCAATTTATTGTATATTTTTAAATAGCTAGAAGAATGAATTTTGAATGTTCCCAATGTGAAGAAACGATATTTGAAGTGATAGATATATGTATGCTAGTTACCCTGATTAAATTATTACACATTGTATGCATAAAAATTATTACACTGTGACCTATAAATAAGTGCAATTATTATTTGTCAATTAAAATAATGAAAGTTAAAAAAAATCTAAGAGTGCATGTAAGTAAATAAATAGGTACGTTATGACAGTAAACTAGTCCTACTTATATCAGCTTATTTTTTAGAAAACATTTACTATCCTCTCTTCACCCTAATATTTTTGCATACCTTGGCTTGAAATACAATAAAATAGCATTGCCTTTCCAAGTCAACACTTTATTTTTCTAACTTAGTTCTTTAATTTTTAGTTTGCCACAGGTGAAATGTAATTTTCTTCTCCAAAAAGGAGAGTTTTAGGAAAAAAAGAAAATAAAAATAGATTTTAAAAGTAAAGATATTTTGAAATTGTTTCACTTTTCTATACAAGTAATAGGAGATATTAGAATAATACAAATAATCTTCATTTCAAAGTATTTTAAAATTACTTCTAGTTGCAAAAAACCTAAAGTCTGGCGTTCAAAGAAGATTCAAGACTTCTTAAATTCCGGAATGAGAACTTATTTTTTAACTGTGATTTGCAGAATACACACTACACAAGGGCACACAGCATTAAGAGCCTGCCACTTGGGGAATTCAGCAATGGTTTCTGCCCTCAATGGGCTCTTCCTCCTAATACGAGTTCAAGTTAGGAAAAGTTAACATTTCTTCTCTTTGCTAAATTTTCTCATCTAAATATTTTTAAATATATATAATATGAAAAAAGTAACTATAATTTATGACATCATTTTATTTTCTTGAAAAAGAATGCTTCATGAAATTTTGGTATTTCAGCATCAGTGGGAAAATCGCAGCCAGGAGTGGTGGCTCACGCCTGTAATCCCAATACTTTGGGAGGCCCAAGACAGGCAGATTGCTTGAGTCCAGGATTTTGAGACCCGCCTGGGCAACATGGTAAAAGTCCATCTCTCCAAAAAATTAGCTAGGCATGGTGGCACGTGCCTGTAGTCCCACCTCAGGAGGCTGAAACGGAAGGATCACCTGAGCCCAGGAGGCTGAGGCTGCAGTGAGCTGTGATCATGCCACTGCACTTCAGTCTGGGTGACAGAGTGAGGCCCTGTCTCACAAAAGAAAAGAAAAGAAAAAAACATGCTCAATAGAAAGAGGTATTTGAAATATCACGCTTTATCTGAGAAAACAAAGTCTTCCTTTTCCTATTTCCTTCAAATGCAAAAACTTGCTTAGATATAAAAGCTTTCTAATCCATAGCTGCCAAGTATCAGAAAGGAAAAAAGATTTAAGAATTCCTAAAAACAATAAAATATTTATAAAATCACTAAATATGGCACCCTTCTCACCAAATGCCTGGAGAAACTGCTGGATACCAAATGTCCATCAATATGTGTAATATGTTACCATCTTTTACAATATGTGAATACAGATAGTTAAATGCAACAAAAAGATATATTCTCAGAGAGGTGTATTCCTGATTATACTTTTTGTTGGTTCTGACACTGCCTTATGTGATTAGAGGGACAACTGCCAGTCTTCTAATTTGGAACACAGAAAACAAACCCAAAAATAACAAAATACTTTTTTACAAATCAAATAACTGTTCTCAGCATGGATACAAAGATTCCTTTAATTTATTGATTCCTAAGATAACTGGTTCATCTTCATAGACAGAAAGATTCTTACAAATAATCTCACAATCCTTTCATTTTACAAAACAGAAAACTGTAAAGTCAATTTCTCATTCCTGGCCAGGCATGGTAGTTGACGCCTGTAATACCAAAAATAATCCCAGCACTTTGAGAGGCTAAGGCAGGAGGAACACTTAAGCCCAGGAGGTCGAGACCAACCTGGCCAATATGGCGAAACCCTGTATCTTCTAAAAACAAAAAAATTAGCCAGGTGTTGTGGTGCAGCTTGTAATCCCAGCTACTTGGGTGGCTGAAGCATGAGAATCGCATGAACCATAGGTTGCTGTGGATAGGCAGAGGTTGCTGTGAACCAAGACTGTGCCACTGCACTCCAGCCTGGGAGACAGAGTCAGACTCTCTCCAAAAAAAAAAGTCTCATTCCTCTTCTGCCTCTACAATAACCACTTATATTTATAAGAACTCCGTTACAAAAGTCCAACCAAGTGTGGCAGAGCAATAATTGGCCACATCAATAACAACAAAAAAACTGAATGCCTGCATGAAGCATTACCAAATGCTAAAGTCCCAGGAAACCATCTGTCACATAATACAAACGTAAGGATTTCATCTATTTTAAAACATTTAATAAGCTTGTCTCAATTGATTTCCTAGACACGATGATGAAAACATTAACTAGCCTGCGATGAGGAACTAAGACAAAGAAAATGATACACTAAAAGGAGCACTGATCTAGGAGTTAGAAGAACTAGGTTTTTATCACTGTCACTCGCCTACTGTGGATCATAAACCGGAGTATTAGTTTCCACAACTGTAAATGAGGAGTTTGAGTTAAATTATCTTTTGAGTCCCTTTTGGTCTTAATATGCAATGACTTCAGTATGTTGAAGTGACTCCCACATGATTGAAAGTCAGCATCTGGTTTTCAAACAGAAATAATTTTTTAAAAAAATTTTGCTATGCTTACTTATGTATTAATAGTATAAAATGCAGATTTCATTTATTACCTAAGGAATTAGGTAGTTCTTTAAAAGGGGTTTATTGAAATGAGGCTGCTATTCTAATTAGCAAAGACTAACCCACTATATTTATAGGGAGTATCTTCAAGCAGCTTTAATTCCTATGCGATTTACTCCTTCATTTATTCCCATTGCTTTTCTCACCCAATCTATTTCAGGAGTCAGACAGATCTTATTTCTAATCCCATTTCTGCCATTTGCTCATGTAATCATTTTGGGGAAAAACAAAGGCTCTGAAGTTGTGAGGTTATCTTGCAAATTGAGATGTAAGATGAGAGATGTTAACCACAAGCACAAAAGTATCTAATATGTCAAGTGTTCAATAAACATTGATTTAGTATTTTACTTGATAATCTCATTCTTTTACTTTCTAAAACTGTCTTGGTCTCACTCTTTCCTGTCCTTTCATAACTAGCACCTCTACAAAGCAGAGTCATTCTTACAGTAAAGAGCCCAGTAACATGAGGTGCAACCATTACTTTACACAGCTCTATCTTTCCTACCCCTAATCCACTGTTCTATTCTCTTCCTACTCTCAATTGTGGTGATGGTGGTGGCAGCAGTAATCACAGTTACTTCTCCTTCAGATTTACCGTGTGCTAAGCTGAAAACTGCCTTTACATATTATTTCATTTAAGCCTCAAAAAACCTTTTAGGTAGATATCATTTTCATTTTACAGGTGGAAAATCTGTATCTCAGATGAACTAGCTTTAGAGAATTAAATCCAAACATGCTATTATTTTTAACTGCTGATTGGGTTAAAAAACATGTAAAATATATCATCTTAACCATTTTAAGTGTGTCATACAGTAGTATTAACTATATGTACACTGTTGTGCAACAGAACTTCCTCATCTTGCAAAACTGAAACTCTATTCCTATAAAAAAATAATTAACTTCTTTCCCTTAGTTCCTAGCCACCAGTATTCTACTTTCTGTTCTACCTCTATAACTACTTGAGATATATCATATAAGTGGAATCATGCAGCATTTGTCTTTTTGTGTCAAATGTTGTTTTTTTTTAATACTATATTAGACCAATGGACAGTTATATTCTAGATGTTTGTCAGTTGCTTCTTTTGACAATTTTCTCCCAATAAAGTATATCATACATGGTGACTATATTCCAGACTAGCTAGTAAAGGCCTATCGCACATTTATTAACCCACATTGCTATTAAAAGAACAGTGCTAACAGTGGAAAAGAAGAACTTTACTGGCAGGGCCAAAAGGAGGCAGCCAAGACTAAATTAAACTATCTTTACAAATGAAATATTTATAGGCTAGGGACTTCCTGTATATAAACAGCAACTAGATAGAATTTCCAGACATAAGAAATATTACTCAAATCTTTATATCATTTTCAAGAGTTTTCCTTGCTTAGTTCATTTTAGAGACATTGCCGATACATCAAATGTAACCTTAATGACTGCATCTGTTCAGAGAAACAAACTTGCTAATGCCTCACTCAAATATTCCTGCAGATTCAAAAAATGTGATAATTATATGAGATAAAGTCATACTATCATAATTAAAATGAAATACGATCTAAGAAAATGGACTATGTAGAACATCTATTTAGGAAGTGCATGACTTCACTTTAAATTGGGTGGATGTCCAAGCGAACGGGACCTTCCATACCTGTACAAAAACTTTCTGGAGTAGTCCTCGACGTTCTGCTAGAGGTAGCTCATTCTGTGCACCTCCTACTGCCTCAGGCACATGTGGAAGGTCAAAAAACAGATATAAACATTTAACCAGGGTGGAAGGCACTGACATTGTTGTCATGCAGTCCACGGTTTTCTGGAAAACAAACCAATAAATAAGTGAACAGATAGACAGACACAACTATAATTGGTACAGCAAAATAATTCATAAATGTTAACCCAGAAAATTATGTATCAACATAACTTTTTAAATGCACGTTAAGAATTTAAAAATGACTAGAAGTGAAGAAATACACAACTTTGCATTTGGACAATTTTGCTTTAATCAAATAGTGAGAATAAGTTTGTTATATAGTAAATTATCAACTAAATTTAACATTTAATAAAAAGCATCATGTTTCAAGAAGCATAAGCTTTAGGATTTAGAAAAACAGGCTCTTAATAACTATGAACTTCAGCAAACTACTTAATTCTGCTGAGATTCACTTTCCTTTCTTTCTTTTTTTTTCCCTTTTTTTTTTTTTTTTTTGACACAGAGTCTTGCTCTGTCGCCAGGCTTGAGTGCAGTGGTGTGATCTAAGCTCACTGCAACGTCTGCCTCCCAGGTTCAAGTGACTCTCCTGCCTCAGCCTCCCGAATAGCTGGGATTACAGGTACACACCACCAAGTCTAGCTAATTTTTGTATTTTTAGTAGAGATGGGGTTTCACTAGGATGGCCAGGATTGTCTCGATCTCTTGTCCTTGTGATGCGCCTGCCTTGGCCTCCCAAAGTGCTGAGATTACAGGCATACGCCACTGCACCTGGCGTCACTTTCCTTTTTTTATAAAAATACATAGAATTATACACTGTGGGCCAGGCACAGGGGCTCACGCCTGTAATCCCAGCACTTGGGAGGCCGAGGTGGGCAGATCACCTGAGGTCAGGAATTCAAGACCAGCCTGGCCAACACAGTGAAACTTTATCTCTACTAAAAATACAAAAATTGGCCAGGTGTGGTGGTGGGCACAAAATCCCAGCTACTTGGGAGGCTGATGCAGGAGGACTGCTTGAACCCGGGAGGTGGAGGTTGCAGTGAGCTGAGACTGCACCACTGAACTCCAGCCTGGGAACAGAAGCAAAACTCCATCTCAAAAAAAAAAAAAAAAGGAAAAAAAAAGAATTATACACCCTTCTCAGGATTAACATGAGAATTATGTAAGAGAACAAATACAGGGAAGAGATCCCAGATGGCCGAATAGCAACAGCTCAGGAATGTAACTCCTAGTGAAAGCGCAGAGAATGAGTGGACGCCGCACTTTCCGAAGAATTTTTGTTGCCCACAGACCGGGAGATTCCTGGCAGAGGAGCCACACGGGTCGCCAGCGCGACTCTTTTGGCCGGCGTGGCTGTTTTGCCGGCGCCCCAGCGCGGCGCTTCCCGGTGCAGAGTATACAGGACGGTCGGGCTCGGCTGGTCCCATCCCCACAAGGAAAACGACAATTGGAAGCGCTGAGGACTGAGAGTTTCACAGCAAGCACAGCGAACCCGGGAAGGTCCCGCTCTGTGGGGAAGGGGCGTCCGCCAAAGGAAAACTAAGAAACAGAAAAACTTCATCACCGGGCAGAGAGAGATCCAAGATGGCCGCGTAGCAGCAGCTCAGGATTGTAGCTCCCAGTGAAAGCGCAGAGAGCGAGTGGATGCTGTAATTGCAGACGAATTTTTGATGCCCACAGACTGGGAGATTCCTGGCGAAGGAGCCACACGGGTCGCCAGTGCTCTTTTGGCCGGTGCAGCGCTTCTCGGTGCGGATTGTACGGGACTGGATGCCCTTTTAGTCGGGCTCAGCTGGGAAGGCCCAGCTCTGTGGGGAAGGGGCGCCCCCCAAAGGAAA
>PVKP010013099.1:0-56399 GCA_004027715.1 Plecturocebus donacophilus | reverse complement strand
ATAATTGTGCTTAACAATGGAGACAGGAAGGAATAGGGGATGAAAATAACAAATAAGCAGACAACCAATATTTTATTTAAACCTGTGAAATGCTATGCAATTGCTGAGGAGTGATTTACTTCCAATTATGTGGTCACTTTTAAAATAGGTATAATGTGATACTGAGAAAAATGTATGTTTTGTGGATTTGGGGAGGAGACTTCTGTAAATATTTGTTAAGTCTAGTTGTTCCAGGTCTGAGTTCAAGTCCTGGATATCCTTGTTAATTTTCTATCTCGTTGATCTGTCTAATATTGACAGTGTAATGTTAAAGTCTCCCTCTATTATTGTGTGGGAGTCTAAGTCTCTTTGTAAGTCATTAAGAACTTGCCCTATGTATCTGGGTGCTCCTGTAATGGGTGCGTATATATTTAGGATCGTTAGCTCTTCTTGTTGCATTGATCCTTTCATCATCATGTAATGTCCCTCTTTGTTTCTTATGTTCTTTGTTGTTTTAAAGTCTGTTTTATCAGAGATGAAAATTGCAGCTTCTGGTAATGCTAGCTGGCTGTTTTGCCCATTGGTTGATGTAGATTCTTCATTATGGGGATGCTCTTTACCTTTTGGTATGTTTTCGGAATGGCTGATACTGGTTGTTCCCGTCCATGTGTAGTGCTTTTTTCAGAAGCTCTTGTAAAGCAGGCCTGGTGGTGATGTAATCTCTGAGTACTTGCTTGCTCACAAAAAATTTTATTTTTCCTTCACTTATGAAGCTTAGTTTGGCCGGATATGAAATTCTAGTTTGAAAGTTGTTTTCTTTAAGGATGTTGAATGTTGACCCCCACTCTCTTCTGGCTTATAGGATTTCTGCTGAGAGATCTGCTGTGAGTCTGGTGGGCTTCCCTTTGTGGGTAACCCGACCCTTCTCTCTGGCTGCCCTTAGCATTTTCTCCTTCATTTCAACCCTGGTGAATCTGACGATTATGTGCCTTGGGGTTGCTCTTCTGGAAGAATATCTTTGTGGTGTTCTCTGTATTTCCTGGACTTGAATATTGGCCTGCCTTGCTAGGCTGGGGACGTTTTCCTGGATAATATCCTGAAGAGTATTTTCCAGCTTGGATTCATTCTCTTCGTCACATTCAGGTACACCTATCAAACGTAGATTAGGTCTTTTCACGTAGTCCCATATTTCTTGGAGACTTTGTTCATTCCTGTTTACCCTTTTTTCTGTCATCTTGCCTTCTCATTTTATTTCATTGAGTTGATCTTTGACCTCCGATATCTTTTCTTCTGCTTGGTCAATTTGGCTGTTGAAACTTGTGCATGCTTTGTGAAGTTCTCGTGTTGTGTTTTTCAGCTCCATCAATTCACTTATATTCTTCTCTAAGTTGTCCATTCTTGTTAGCATTTCGTTAAATCTTCTTTCAAGGTTCTTAGTTTCTTTGCACTGGGTTACAACATATTCTTTTAGCTCACAGAAGTTTCTTATTATCCACCTTCTGAAGACTGATTCTGTGAGTTCATCACACTCATCCTCCGTCAAGCCTTGTTCTCTTGCTGATGAGGAGCTGCGATCCCCTGTAAGAGGAGAGGCATTCTGATTTCAGGTGTTCTCAGCCTTTTTGCACTGGTTTCTTCCCATTTGTGTGGATTTATCCACCTGTTGTCTTTGTAATCGCCGACTTTCAGATTGGGTCTCTGAGTGGACATCCGGCTTGTTGGTGATGAAGTTTTTTCTGTTTCTTAGTTTTCCTTCGGCGGGTGCCCCTTCCCCACAGAGCTGGGCCTTCCCGGGTTCAGCTGTGCTTGCTCTCAGTCCTCAGCGCTTCCAATTGCTGTTCTCTTTGTGGGGATGGGACCAGCAGAGCCCGACTAAAAGGGCACCCAGTCCCATATACTCCACACCGAGAAGCGCTGCGCCGGCCAAAAGAGTCGCGCTGGCGACCCATGTGACTCTTTCGCCGGGAATCTCCCAGTTTGTGGGCATCAAAAATTCGTCTGCAATTGCGGCCTCCACTTGCTCTCTGCCCTTTCACTGGGAGCTACAATCCTGAGCTGCTGCTACGTGGCCATCTTGGATCTCTCTCCGCCCGGGGATGAAGTTTTTTCTGTTTCTTCGTTTTCCTTTGGCGGATGCCCGTTCCCCCCAGAGCCGGACCTTCCCGGGTTCGCTGTGCTTGCTGTGAAACTTTCAGTCCTCAGTGCTTCCAATTGCTCTTTTCCTTGTGGGGATGGGACCAGCCGAGCCCGTCCGTCCTGTATACTCTGCACCGAGAAGCGCCGCGCTGGAGCGCTGGCAAAACAGCCGCGCCGGCCAAAAGAGTCGTGCTGGCAACCCGTATGGCTCCTCTGCCAGGAATCTCCCAGTCTGTGGGCAACAAAAATTCATCGGAAAGTGCGGCATCCACTCGTTCTCTGTGCTTTCACTGGGAGCTACATTCCTGAGCTGTTGCTAATCGGCCATCTTGGATCCCCACCTCTCCATTTTTTTTTAATCCAGTAAACTTTATTCCCCTGCAAAGCAAGGACAGAGTTTCAAGCCCAGCTTATGGAAAGAGTCTAGAGTGTTTGAATTGTATTTTCATGGCCAAAGTTTCACACTCTCTTCCAAACTTACTGGCTGGGTGACCCAGGACACGTTGCTCACCTCACTAAACCTCAGTTTCCTCAGTTATAGAATGGGGATAACAGTACTATCCGCCTTACAGAGTTGTTGAGAAAAGTAAGTGAAATAACGTTTGTACAGGTGCTTAGCACAGGACTCACTCCTGGGACTTGCCCACCAATGTTAGCAATGGCTTTTTTTTTTTTGTCATTGGGTGTGTGTTCAGGCGTGTTGGACAAATCTGCCAAGGGTGCAATTTCTTTATTTGTGAATGGTGGAAAACAACCTCTACTTGATGAGGCTGTCGTGAGAACAAAAAGGAAGGTTTTGGCATGCAGTTGGTGTCAACTACACATTAACTCCAAGTCACTTCCCTCCATGCCCATCCGAGGTAGAATAAGAGGGAGGCATGCCTTTCATTCCTTCTGTCCCTCCCACCGATGGAAGAGGAGTTTGAGAACCTAAAGATTTGTTTACAAATAAGGGTGAAGGATCCCTTATTCAAAATGCTTGGGACCAAAAGCGTTTAGGATTTTGGATTTTAGAATATTTGCATATATGTAACGAGATATCTTGGGGATGGGACCCAAGTCTAAACATGAAATTCCTTTCTATTTCATGTATACCTTTTACATATAGCCTGAAGGTGTTTTGTTTTGTTGTTTTGAGACAGAGTCTCCCTCTGTCACCCAGGCTGGAGTACAGTGGTGTGATCTTGGCTCACTGCAACCTCCATCTCCTGGGTTCCAAGCGATTCTCCTGCCTCCACCTCCTGAGCTCCCTGTAGCTGGGATTGCAGGCACGTACCACCACACCTGGCTAATTTTTGAACTTTTATTAGAAACGGGATTTTGCCATGTTGGCCAGGCTGGTCTTGAACTCCTGACCTCAGGTAAGCTGCCTGCCTTGGCTTTCCAAAGTGCTGGGATTACAGGCGTGAGCCACCATGCCTGGCCCTGAAGGTAGTTTTATACAATACTTTAATAATTCTGTGCATGAAACAAAGTTTGTGTACACAAAACCATCAGAAAGCAAATATGTCACTATCTCAGCCACCCACGTGGACAATCTGTGGTTGTTTGGCATCACCATCATTCGTGACTCTGAATTTATATGCTACTGAAAAGCAATCTTTTTCTCATACTTACTCACACATGAGGACCTGGCACTACAAAACCGACACACCATTAATACAGTAAAAAAATCATGTGTTCGGGGTAACCAAGCAGCGCAGTGTGTCGCCAGAATACCCGGATCAGCTGCTAAATAAACAACAGCAGCGACAAGCAGCGGCTGGCTTTTAGTCTCCACCTCCGATGCTGTGTTTTGACTGAAAGGTCACTGTACACTGTATTCTATTTTTTGCAGTGAGAAAAAACATCAGAAGCACTTGAAGGACCAGAAAGTGGGTCCCCCAGGGAAAAGGAGGCATTCAGTTGGATGTTTTAAAAAATCTTTTCAGACAGGTGTGGTAGCTCATGCTTGTAATCCCAGCACTTTGGGAGGCCGAGGCAGGTGGATCACGAGGTCAGGAGTTTGAGACCAGCCTGGCCAACACAGTGAAACTCTGTCTCTACTAAAAATACAAAAATTAGCTGGGTATGGTGGTGGGTGCCTGTAACCCCAGCTACTCAGGAGGCTGAGGCAGGAGAATCGCTTGAACCCAGGAGGTGGAGGTTGCAGTGAGCCGAGATCACACCACTGCACTCCAGCCTGGGCAACAGAGCTAGACTCCATCTAAAATAAAAAATAAAATAAAAATAAAAAGTCAAAAAATCTTTCCTCCAGCGTCATCTGCCTCGTCAACAACAGTATTGTCTTAGAAATCTTCTTTGCATCGTGGGGAACCTGCCACTGGCAGGTGGAGACTTCACGTGTAGCATTTATTATCCTTTGTGGGTAAGCTCAGAAAAGATACATCACAGCTGAAGGGAGCTGAGAGGGTCTCTTTTCCCTTGGGGACGCTGAATAAACTGGCATGTGTCTGTTTTGACTGTGACTGCACGTGAGGTCGGGTATAAGGTCTTCCTCTGGGGCATCACGTCAAAAAGGAGAGTCAAACAGTTTCAGATTTGGGAACATTTCGGATTTCAGATTTTGCATTAGGGATGTTCAAACTGTACTTAGAAATCAGGGGCAAAGAAACCCCTGCCTAGGCTTAGAGTGACGTGGTGGTTGAGATCTGACAGTTGCAGACCGAGCCATCCAGTTCGTGGTTCTTGTTCCAACCCCTGTCAAACACATTGGACTTTCAGAAAAACCTGCAGACAGTAAGCGTGAAACTTCGGTTGCAGCAGAAGAGTGATGTATACATAAACAGCTGCAAAATGTTCTCACGTCCGTGAAACACAATGATGGCCACAGCAGGGGAACTCTTGTATTTTTGTTAAGTTACTGACTTTTTTTCCCAGTTTGGACGTTTCCAGTTACCTTAGTGGGCTTGTTTGCAGGCCATCGTTTAAAATGCCAGTTGGCTCAGGTGGAAGCTACTAGACTAAAACGGCTTTACAGACGGAAAAACCTCTTGGATTTCAGACAGTGGAGTATGCATGAGTGGCTGTGGTAGGGAGGCAGGAAGGGTGCAGCTGTCTCTATCCCATTCATTTCTGTATCGCAACGCCTCTCACATTACCTGATGTCGTGTCAGTGCTTAGTAGATAGAAGTGAGTGAGGGGAGGAGGAGTCACTACTAAATAGGCCAATGCACAGATTCCAACCAACGATGTTTATAGCTTAGTGATGACAGAATTTCCAGGCTGGCCAGAGGCTTCTTTCGACATTTACTGACTTGTACTGTCAGAAAGATCAAGAGCGCCGGGTGTAGTGGCTCACGCCTGTAATCCCAGCACTTTGGGAGGCTGAGGAGGGTGGATCACCTTAGATCAGGAGTTCCAGCCCAGCCTGGTCAACATGGTGAAACCCATTCCTACTAAAAATACAAAAATTAGCTGGGCGTGGTGGCAGGTGTCTGTAATCCCAGCTGCTTGGGTGGCTGAGGCAGGAGAATGCCTTGAACCGAAGAAGCATTGGTTGCAGATAGCGCCACTGCACTGCAGCCTGGGTGACGGAGCAAGACCCCACCTCAAATAAAAAAAAACAAAACAAACAAACAAAAAACAAAGAAAGACCAAGGCAGAATCTGTTAGGGGCAGTTGGCCCTGATTTTCAGTGAGGATAATGAGTGGCGTGAGCCTTAGGCAAAGTGACCATATCCCTGAGTGTGTAACTGGTGAGTGTCCAGGGCATGCCAGTTCAGTTTGGGGATAGGAACACTAAGCTCCTTCTCTTAAGCCCCACTGGAAGGTCATTATGTTCAGGTTAGGGATCATGACGTTATTCATATTTTTCTGTCACCTCGCTCTTATCGAGACTTCTGTGTGCGTAACACAGGGGAACACAGGCTCAGAGAAGTCAGATCTGGAAGGGGCCCATGTTTATCCATTGGGCCTGCTGATCGTAGGCATGAGAATTATCTGAGATCCTGGCTCAAAACACATATTCTTGATTCCAACTCTTGACCTACTCAATTGGCTTCTCTGAACCAAATTCCTCAAGTTATTCTTACATACACGAAAATTCAATATCCACTCCTTTCATCAAGCTTACTTATTTTATTTTATTTTTATTTATTTATTTTTTTGAGACAGAGTCTGGCTCTGTTGCCCAAGCTGGTGTGCAGTGGTGTGATCTCGGCTCACTCCAACCTCTGCCTCCTGGGTTCAAACGATCCTCCTGCCTCAGCCTCCTAAGTTGCTGGGATGTTAGGTGCACACCACCACACCCAGCTAATTTTTGTATTTTTAGTGGAGATGGGGTTTCACCATGTTAACCAAGATGATCTCAATCTCCTGACCTCGTGATCTGCCTGCCTTGGCCTCCCAAAGTGCTGGGATCACAAGCGTGAGCCACCATGCCCAGCTAAATTACTTATTTTATATAGGAAGAAAATGAAACCCAGAGAAGTAAAGAGACTTCCCTAACGTCACACAGCTAGTTTGCAAGAGAAGATGATTCTACGGTGCTATTGGTAGTGCTGAATTGTCTTTTATGCGTTGTTGTAAAGTGTTTTCATCTGTATTCCTCCATTTGGTTTTCTCAACCACTTTCCACATGAGAAAATATAATTATTTGTTTCCATGTCATGAAGAAAAGCAGTTTTTATTTCTGTTTCTGTGTCAGCAGACAGATACAACCTTCTTAGGAAAGTTACCACTGGCCCATATAGCACCTTTGTACAAATTAGTAGAAGGCAGTTTTTCTTCCAGGAAAATAAAGTTCTGTCCCATGTGACCAGCATGAAGGCTGGATGTCAGCCCCTCCTCTCATTCTTGGTTGAATGGCCTTGGGCAGTTTCCAACCTGTACAACTATGCGTGACAACCTTGCTCTTAAGGATGAAGACTGTGCCTTGTACTTTGGTCTTTATTTCTCAGTGCCTGCCCCAGAGCGAGACTTACAAATGTTCAAGAAAGGTGGCTGAAATAAATTGCTCTAGGTTACCTGATTTATCAGTTAACAGGACTGGAACCTCTGATTCTAAGGCGTGGCTCCCAAATGCCTTACGCAGGAGACAGCAAACTGAAGTCTGGAATGGTGTCCATACTCCATCTATTGGGAAATTGATCAGTATAATTTATTTATTTATTTTTATTTATTTATTTTTTGGTGTCTATACTCCATCTATTGGGAAATTGATCAGTATAATTTATTATTTTATTTTTATTTATTTATTTTTTTGACATAGCGTCTCACTCTGTCACCCAGGCTGGAGTGCAGTGGCATGATCTCGACTCACTGCAATCTCTGCCTCCTGGTTTCAAGCCGTTCTCCTGCCTCAGTCTCCGGAGTAGCTGGGAATACAGCCACCTGCCATCATGCCTGGCTAATTTTTGTATTTTTAGTAAAGATGGGGTTTCACCGTGTTGGCCAGGCTGGTCTTAAACCCCTGACCTCAGGTGATCCACCCACCTTGGCCTCCCAAAGTGCTGGGATTACAGGTGTGAGCCACCATGTCTGGCCAAGACCAGTATAATTTAGTTCTCCAGATATAAATCACTTTGGAGTGACCCCTGAAAACCACTCTTCAAAGTCAGGGTTGGATTTGTGGAAATTCCCAACCCTGATGTCAGTACCAAGAAGTGTAGCTGAGTATAGCCTGATTCCCCCAACCCCCCTTCAACAATTCAAATTTTATTCTCTGTGTTTGGCAGAAGTTAAGTAACAGTTCCCAGGTGCAGAGCAAGACGTTCACTCTCAATCCATCTCTGCAACCCTTTGAAAGGTATAAATACCTGAACACCAGCAGTCCCTCCTGGCCCAACATCGTGGTAGTGGCACTTTGGCCTGGTAATAAACATCCAACTCTTAGCCTTTTTATTACACTGCTCTTTCAAAAGAAACATTTAGCTGATGTTATCAGAGAGAGGGGCCTGTTTCCCCTCAGAATGCCTCTGAGGAGAACCTTTTCATTGCCTCAGCCTCCCGAGTGGAACATTCTCAGCTTCAGCAGTAAATAATGGAGTTGTCAACTTTTATTGAGCTCTTTGCAGTGGCCAGGCCATGGGCTCAGGGCTCAGGGCTTTCCTGATTCTCTCATTTAATCCCTACAGTCACTCTATGGAGTAGATGTTATTATCCTTGTTTTACAAATAAGGAAACTGAGTCAGAGCAGTTAAATAACCTCTCAAGGTTACATAACTAGCAAGTGGCAAAGCCAGGACTCAAACTCACACTGCAGGGTATCTGACTACTAACCTGTTGTATTAGTCCACTCTCACGCTACTAATGAAGACATACCCGAGACTGGGTAACGTATAAAGGAAAGAGGTTTAATTGACTCACAGTTTCACATGGCTGGGGAGGCCTCACAATCATGGCAGAAGATGAAATGAACGTCTTACATGGCAACAGGCAAGAGGGCATGTGTAGGGGAACTCCACTTTATAAAACCATCAGCTCTCTTGCCACTTATTCGCTGTCATGTGAATAGCATGGGAAGACCTCCCCTCCCCTCGTCACTGCAAAGTGATTCTATTACCTCCTGCTGGGTCCCTCCCACCACACATGGGGATTATATAATTCAAAGTAAGATTTGGGTGGGAGACACACAGGGCAAACCGTATCACCTGTGTGGCTAACTCTCACACCACACTCCCTTAGCCTTGTGTGATGAGCTCTGGACTAGATGCTATGCACAAAGACCTGAAGACAGAGCTTCGTCTTTTTTGTGGGCATTTATACTTTTCTATAAATCTGAGTGCTTTTCTATGTTCCTTGAATGCTTACTGTGTACTCAACACCATGCTCAACAGTTTTCATGGATTTGTATGCATTTTCTAACTGAATCCTTAAAGCAAACCTATGAAGAAGTACTATTGCCCCCAGTGTCCTTGTGAGAAGGTCAAGCCACTCACTCAAGGAGAAGGTAGCATTCGAAGTCTAGGTCTGCATGACTCTGAAGCTTGTTGTCGCCCAGTGGACCACCCTCAATGGAATATAGCAGTGCAGATAGAAATGCAGATTCCTGGGCCAAATGCTGGACCTACTAAATCACAATCTCTGGCAGTGGGGCCAGGAAATCTGCTTTTCTGCCAAATATCCCAGGTGGGGGTTATGTACCTTATGTTTAGAACTCACTTCTCTGTCTTGGTGCTGGCAATGTGGACATGTTCGCATTTCGAAAATTCATGAATTATACATTTCTGATTTATGGACTTTCCTTTATCAATCTTACACCTTTGAAAGTTTGCTGAAAAAGTCCCCTCCCATGTAGGACACAGCCTCTTCGCTGTGAACACTGTGCTTTCTTTGCTAGTCTATCTCACACGTCATCACACTTAAATTTCCAACTGTAATTCGCGTGGGACCCCACGGCGCACCGGGCCTGAAAAACCAGGCTATGAGAATGTCCTGGAATCAACTCCTTCCTGCCTTAACGCAATCACACAAAGGTTACCGGCAGTTCTCATTTTCTTTTCTCCAGATAATTCCTCCAAAATAGATCACCCAAGTGCCTCACTCTGAAAACTTCCATCGTGTTCTCTCAACCCTGAAACCCAAATCAGTATAAAACGGTCCCTTGGGGCCATCCCTCTTGACTAATCCTCAAAGTTTCCACCACCAAGCTGTGGGGTGGTACCGAGAACTTCTCCTTTTGGGTTTATTCGGTCCATGAATCACTCTTTGACTAAGACTGTCAGCTGCTGTTTTCCCTCAACACTCGTGAGGGTTTTTCCCCCTCTTCCACCTTTCTTGTCTTCTTTTGGAACGAACCTCTGTAGAACCTCATGACAGAAATATCTCTTACTCCTCAACCTCTATTGATTCATCCATTCATTTATGCTTTCACTTACTTATTTATGGATGTTTATTAAGCATCCACATGTACCAGGAACTCTGCTAGGGACAATAATTTAGAAACTAAATAAGAATGTGTGCCCTTTCTTCACACAGTGTTTCCAAGTCACTTTTGACAAATACTTCTGGAGCTGACTCCTTTCATAATAATGATCTTGCTGTTGATATTTTGGAGGCTGTTCTTCATGGCAGAACCTCTAATAGTTAGTTTAGATGTATTGCTTAATATCCTCAACAATCTCACGACGTAGATACCACTATTTTCTCCAGATAATACAGATGAGGAAATCGAGGTCCAGAGAAGTGGAATCATGTTCTCAAGATCACACAGTTCATAAGGGCTGGATTCTAGAGCTAATCTGCAGTCTGACCCCAGAGACAGGCCTCTTTAATTACCACGGTCTCCCTCAGCCCAACAAACTGTCCAGTGAGAAGGGTGAGAAGTGCAAGAAAAACAGACAAAAGAGAGAGGAAGAAAGATGTTAAACAAGACGCTGGTGAGAACAGAATTTTACCCTGGTTGACTCTGGATGTGAGGGAATCTGAAAAGTACATTGGTTATGAAAGCGTGTTTCTAGCTGTCCTGGAGCCATCCTGTCTAAAAGATAACAGTTCCCCAAACCATAGAACCATACAATCTCAGAGTTGGGCAGGATCTTGATGTGATATAATCCAAATCTCACTAGATGCTGAATCTCTTTACAATCTCATCGTCAAATCTGAAGCTTGTCAGCCCATGGCTTCCATTCCTCTGTGAGTTCTGAGTTGTGGGAAAGTAATGGCAAAAACTGCAATTACTTGTGCACCAACCTACTAGCTTAATAGTGGTAATCATTTTCCAGTGTATGCATTTTTTAAAACATCACATTTCACAACTTGAATATACACAGTTTTTGCCATTTACATGTCAGTAAAGCTAGGAACAAATATGCTCTTTTGGAAGTTCTCATGTTCTTTGATTCGCATGTCCATACTTGAGTCAAATTCACTTTTATCAGTTAAATCACAAAATACTATGCTATGGATCTTCTAGGTCCCTCAGAAATACCACAAGTGGCAGGTAGGTCAATGCACACAGACCAACAGTGTCTCTTTCAGGGACCTCAGGCACAAATGTCTTTGGGGGTCAGTCGAGTTACACGAATGAGTGAAGTATGCAGGCAGTAAGAACGCTGGTGCACCAAACAGCACGCCCTCTGAACAATGACTGCCATGTGGTCTGTAGGCTCCGTTTTGCCAGATCTTCAATTTGTCAAGAGAAGCCAGAAATCTAATTTTTTTAAAAATGTAAACGTCTAATTTTTAAATGTTGAAAACCAATTCCATTTTTTTCTTTTGAGATGGAGTCTCGTTCTGCTGCCCAGGCTGGAGTGCAGTGGCAGGTCTCGGCTCACTGCAACCTCTGCCTCCCGGGTTCAAGCAATTCTCCTGTCTCAGCCTCCCAAGTAGCTGGGATTACAGCTACCTGCCACCATGCCCAGCTAATTTTTCAATTCCAAATTTTAAAATCTGGTGTAGGCCAAACACCGTGACGTGGGCCACATTGGATCCTCAGTGGGCCAGTGTGTGACCTCTGGTTTGTGGTACTTGGCTGATGCAAAGCCTTGAGACGGGACAGTTGGAGGAAAACTTGGGGAAGTGAGAAATGACGCTGAGGTGGCGAGCAAGAAGCAGAGTCAGGATTGACAATTAGGGGAAGTATCCTGGAAGGAGGAAAGCCGGAGGGAAAGGAGTTTCCGGGATCCTTGAGTTACATGGAATCATTACAAAGAATTGTTCAGAGACACTCTGAATTATGTTGCAGGTTTGCAGAAGTCCCAGGGGTAGAAGGAGACCACCACCAGGAAAGAATTTAGATTTCTCCTTTTTAAATTCTTTGCTAACAAGACAATATTTCTCGTTTGTGCCATATAAAATGTAGTGTGTATATATAAATACATATGCACACACAGTAGTGAATATATATATATAAATTCGCGTTTGTAGTTATTCAATAAACTTTAGAGAAATACAAAATAAATTTCATGAAAAAATGGCTCCTACATAGTAGTTATTTTCCTTGTATACCCTATTGATAATTGTATTTTCTTTTTTCAAGACAGGGTCTCACTGTGCCACCCTGGCTAGGTGCAGTGGCATGATCATAGCTCACCGCAACCTCAAGCTCCTCGGCTCAAGCCACCCTCCCACCTTGGCCTCCCTGGAATTACAGGCATGAACAAGTACTCCGGGGCCCCTATTTGTAATTTTATTCTCAGCTGTAGTCTAATTGTGCATACAATGGTAAGTACACCTTTAAGGTTATTGCAGAAAGGCTGGGGTCTGTTTTCAGTAGGCATGGGTTTTATACTCAGCTCTGTCACTTGTAAGCTGTGTGATCTTGAGAAGTTACTTACCCTTTGTGGGCCTCACTTAGTATTTCTCATTTGTAAAATGAGAGCATCTGGAAGATTCTGTCAGGAATGAGCAGAGAATATCTCTTTAAGCCCAAGGCTTCATTACTCTCAGGGCTGCAGTTAAGAATGGGCTGTTGCCCAGGGGAGTCATGCAATAGCTAATGTTCTGGATTGGATAATGGCTTCAACATGTCCTGAGAAAAGAGAACAAACATAAAAGTATTTTTTTTTCCTTAAAAACTTGCTTTTTTTTAAGATGGGATTTAGAGTCATGACCTGTCAAACCTTCTTCAGAAACATTCCTCAAATACTCTTCACCTCCATCCCCAAAGCTCAGCCTAAGCCTTCTCCCTAGGGCTGGGCCTAAACCTTCTCCCTGGCCTTCCTGCCTTTAGTCTTTCCTTTCTTGGCAGAACTGTCTTCCTAAAAGAAATTCAACATCCCATTTCCCTGATGCAAAACCAATAGAGGATCTGGTGCCTCCGGGTCAGGGCAAACTCCTCGGCCTGGCATTCATCCAGTGTGCCTCCACCTTACCCTCAGCTTCTGTCTTCCCTCAGCCTCCCAGTCCCGTTAGTGCCTGTGTCCTCATCAAAGTGAACTTCTCACCTTCGTGCAGGCAAACCATACCCTTTCATGACACCATGTATTTCTTTTTTTTTTTCAGACAGAGTTTCGCTCTTGTCACCCGGGCTGGAGTGCAATGGCGCGATCTCAGCTCATTGCAACCTCCGCCTCCCGAGTTCGAGCGATTCTCTTGCCTCAGCCTCCTGACTAGCTGGGACTACAGGCACGTGCCACCACACCTGGCTAATTTTTGCATTTGTAGTAGAGATGGGGTTTCACTATGTTAGCCAGGATGGTCTCGAACTCCTGACGTCGTGATCCGCCTGCCTCGGCCTCCCAAAGTGCTGGGATTACAGGCACGAGCCACTGCACCCGGCCGATACCATGCATTTTTAAATCCTGCTCCCTCTGCACGGATTATTTGCATCTTGGCAAACCCCTAATTCTCTTTCTAGGTGTTGGGGACTCTGCAGGATATGTGTGGTGATGTTATTCCTTTCCACACACAGCTGCACTGTGCTGACACAGGATAGTAAGAAGGTACTCAATGAATGCTATTTTGATGAGTTAATGAATGAATATAGGGATGAATCCTTGAATAAGTGAGTGAACCAGTGAGCAAATGAATGGTGAATGGATCAGTAAATGGAGAGTTGGAAGGAGGAATGGAAGAGTGAATGGACAAATGAAGAAGTGAACGGAGGAATAAATAAAGACACATGAATGCAGGCAATTAATTCATAGTTTTTAAAAAGCCAGATTATGTGGCCAGAAAGGAAAACAGAAGGGGCAGAAGAGAGACAAATGAAAGCCCCCTTTTATTTCTCTGCAGCTACCAGCAGAAAGGCTAGTGCTGCTCTCTCTTCTTTCTAGCTCCAACCTCGACTGTTCTTTTGCCCTGGGTTACCTTGCCCTTGGCATTTCCAAGAAGAAGCTGACGCCTTGCCTGGAGCCTCGGTCTGCTCTCTCTTCCCCTGTGTTTTCAGCACGGGCCACTCACTCTGCACAATTACAGAGCGTGCGCCTAAGACTCACAAGCTGTGACTCGGGGAGGGAGCAAGAGGAGGGTGCGGGGAAGGTGGGTTCTGGGGTCTCACCTGATTAAAAGAAAAAGAAAGACGAATGATTTTCCTTTTTGTTATTATTTTGAAAGCCCTGCAGCAGTTCTAAGGGAGCCAGGGAAGCTTTGGGATGTCATCCTGCTGGGTCCCTGAAAGGGTCTTCTTCACTGATAGCCGAGCCTAGTACAGGTGTTTTCACACCTCCCTGCTTCTGTAGCTTAGCTTGTCCCCATTCTCCACTCGGCAGGCAGGATACCTGTGAGAGCTGCCATTTATTGAGTCCTTAGCATTTCCCGTATATGATCTGATTGAATCTTTATAACACGTATGCAATAGGTATTCTTATCTTCATTATATAAGTATGGAAAGTGTGTCTCGGCGAGGTTAGGTAAGTAGCCCAAGTCCATACAGGCATCCGTATATAGTGAAACTGGGATTCAAATACAGAGTTGTTTGACTCCAACGTCCATATTCACCAGCAGTGCATGGTATAGCTATTATGATTTCTCTAAAAGTGTATTCTGGGACCCCCACGGGAGACAGATGGCCCGTTCCAAAGGCGTTATTGAGGGGAGTTTAATCAGGGATCTGTTCAAATGTGTGGGAGGTGTTCAGGGAAACTGAGGAAGGCTGGTAAGGCCCTGAGGGCTAGCAACAGCAGGGTGCTGCTTCCACCCTTAGGTCTGAAGACATCAAGGTAAGCAGCGCTTTCCTGAACTGGAGAGAAGGAGCCGCCTTACACGAATTGTGCCCTTGGCAGGGGACTCCAGACAATGGTCACTCAAGGCCTGGCAGCCTGGGAGCTGGGAATGAACACCTCAGCCTCTCTCTCAGCTCACCCTCCTCCCTGTCTGAAGCCGCTTTTTGTCCAAATCGAAATCCACTCCTGGCCGGACATAGTGGCTCACGCCTGTAATCCCAGCACTTCGGGAGGCTGAGGCGGGCAGGTCACTTGAGGTCAGGAGATTGAGATAAGCCTGGCCAACATAGCGAAACCCCACGTCTACTAAAAATACAAAAATTAGCTGGGCATGATAGCACATGCTTGTAATCCCAGCTTTTTGGGAGATTGAGGTGGGAAGATCATTTGAACCCAGGAGGTGGAGGTTACAGTGAGCCGAGATCACACCATTGCACTCCAGCCGGGGCAACAGAGCGAGACTCTGTCTCAAAAAACAAACAAACAAACAAAAAAACCAAATCCAGCCTTAATGGGAGGGCACAGGAGCCCACTGAGACAATCCATAGAGGTCATCTCCTAGGGTACAGAGCCCCAGGGAGTGGGCTGGAGAACAGCTCTGATAGGAGAAACAGGTCATGTCTAGCAAAATGGTAAGCTCAAATCTGATTTTCTTTGGGAACTCTTTTGGGGTCCTACCCAAGTCAGAATAAAACATTTTGAACTGCCAGAGTAATGTCCCTTATACCTCCATTCATCCTGAACTTCCTGTTTTCTCTTTCAGGAGGATGTTTGTATATGTGTGTGTGTATCATCTATCTCCCTACCAGAACACAGTACTTCGAAAGCATGTTCAGTTTCACATCATCTTTAGGCCGCTCTTCTCTCCAGGTGTTAACACAGAGCTTGGCACTTTGTGGGCCTTCAGATTGATTGGTTAAATTTGCTGAGTGCTAGCATTGCACAGGGGATTTTCTCTGGACAAGAGGGGTTTGTTCAAGTGTTGTTTATTGTGCTAGGTTAATAAGTTTGCATTGCATGCTTCCTGCTTTCGTAAAATTTTAAAGCATGCAAGCTAGAGCTAATAGTTCTAATTACTTAACTAGAGGCCTCAATTCTTTTTAGAATTCTATGGGGCCTCTATCTCTGAATTTCCATACTCCTTGTTTACTTATTAATGTCAGAGTTTGGACTACCTTTATACTTGTTAGGTACTTTGATTCTTCCCCAACAAAAGTAGAAACGTGAGGGAATAAATTGTGCACAAAGTGTTAGAATAGCTGGAGCATCAGAGGAGGTGTCAGAAACTCTTCCACTGCCTACTGTTTGGCAAGTGGCCAAACCTCTTTGAACCTCAGTTTTCTCATCTGCAAAATAGGGATGACAAGTAAGAACATGCATATGAGCTAATACACACAAAAGTGATTATGATTTTTTTTTTTCTTTATTGAGACAGAGTTTCACTCTTGTCACCCTGGCTGGAGTGCAATGGTGCAATCTCAGCTCACAGCAACCTCCATCTCCCAGATTCAAGCAGTTCTTCTGCCTCAGCCTCCTGAGTAGCTGGGATTACAGGCATGCACCACCACGCCCAGCTAATTTTGTATTTTCAGTAGTGACGAGGTTTCTACATGTTGCTCAGGCTGGTCTTGAACTCCCAACCTCAGGTGATCCACCCACCTTGGCCTCCCAAAGTGCTGGGATTACAGGCATGAGCCACTGTACCCAGCTGATTATGATTTTTAACAGTGGAGCAAGATAGCGGATTTTAGTGACTCTCAGACAATTCTTCTACTGTGATTTTTAGAGCTATCAAAGTAGAAAGCTATAAAGAAAGGCAGAGGGCCTTGGGGATAGAATATCAGAGAGCAAGTGAAGATTGCAATTGTCTCCTAGTGAATATCTTAATAACCCTGAGTATTGGGGGGTTATAAATAATCTAATGTGAAACAAATGAAATTAAAAGTATTAATGCAAAATGTTGGCATAAAAAGTTTCAAAAACAGACACTAGGCTGTACTTTTGGAAGTAAAATTCCATCATGTTCTAAAACAGGGTGGGCAAACTTTTTCTATAAAGGGCCAGATAGTGGCTATTTTAGGCTTTATGGACTGGCTTCTGCCCGGTCACACACAAAAGTAGCCATACACAAACCACAAATGGGTGGGTGTAGCTGTGTTCCCATAAAGCTTAATTGCAAAAACTGGTGGCAGTCTAGATTTTGTCTGTCACCGTAATTTACCAACTCCCCTTTTAAATGCGCTTAGCTTCTCTAGGCTAATACAAGCTAGAGAAATTGCCCACTATCTCTTCTATTGTTATTTAGATTATAAGAAAGGGGATTGATACTTATTGAGTGTTTACTAGACACTGGGAACTATATGAAGCATATTACGCAGATAATCTCATTTAATCCCATGAATGAAGCGCTAGTGTTACCTGTATCTCCACTGTACATTTGTAAGTGATTGAACTGGGATCCAAATATGGTCTTGTCTTACTCTAAAGCCCAAACTCAGTCTACTTCACAGTACTTACAGGTATGTCCAGCCTTTTAGCATTATGTTTAGTCGTCCACTAATATTTCTGTAATTATCTACACATTTGAAATTAGGCCTACTATTTTGTTATTTGTTGGAGACATTGATCACTATCTGTGGGGATCTGTCCTGCAATCCCTGACTCCTTGATGGATGAATAAAATACACTCACACACCGAGTATGGTGAACGAATGGGTTAGGGAGGTTGTCAACTGCTCTCAGAGGACGATTGCAGCTACCCGACCCCTTACTAGCTGTTTCTCCTCGCATTTATTCAGTAAAGATTTAATAACAGAGATTCTAAGTCAACAGGCTTGTGGATAATAACATGGTTAAAAGAGTGGTTTTATGAATGATAAAAGCTTTGGTTTTGGGGCCCAGAGCAAACACCATTAGCAGGTAATCCCCCTTCGACCTCCCCTCGAGAGGACCATCCAGCACAAAGTTTAAATGAGTAAACAAGTAGAGTAGAGACAAAGGAATGTGGGGTAAACAGAGTTAACCAGGGAAGCTTCTATTATCCCTAATCTTCACCCTATGGCCTAATGCTGTAAGGCAAGAACTGGCTGCCTTCAGCCTGTTCCATTATTACAAGTTAATGAAAACATTTTGGCCTTCCAAAAAGTTTGAGGCTATATTTTGTAACTTTCCCTAATATTTCCCTTAATATTTTGCCGACCACCCTGAGTGAATCTCAACATTTGCTTTCTGTTTTTCTTATCTGTTTTTAACTTTTATGTTAAAACATAAAAGTTATGTTTTATGTTTTAAAAACATAACTACCTTCCTTTCTTAATCTTTTTTCATTATTACCTCTTAAAGAGCCATTTAGACATTTTTTTCCTAATTATGCCCTCCTAAATTTTTAATACCACAAATACACTGTATATCTGTTTATATACTCTATGTATATCTGTGTTTTACATGTTAGAAATTGATAAGATTATTTAATTTCCAAGAACCAATTTCCAACCCCTTTGGTGCAATATTGCCCTGTTTGAGAATGCATGGCTTAGCTGAATAATTCATAAAACTTCATTCAACTTATACGTTGGCTTCTTAGCTGTACTTCTTTGTACTTTTTTTACTGGTTGCTCTGAAGATTAAAATATACATCTTTAACTTTTACCAGTGTATTTAGAGTTAATGTTGTACCACTTCATGTAAAATGTAAGAACTTTATAATTATACAGGTCCATTTTACCCACCCACTTCCATTCTTTGTGCCAAGTTGTCATAGGCGTTACATCTATTTAAGTTATAAACCTCTAAGACAATGCTATAATTTTTGTTTGAACAGGTATATGGATTTTAAATAAAACTATTTTTCATATTTATCTACAAACTTACTTTTTCTGATACACTTTTTTCTTTCCTAAAGATATGTTTCCATTTTGTATAATTTCTCATTGGCTCTAATAACCTTCTTCACTATTTCTTTTCTTTTTCTTTTTTTGAGACAGAGTCTCTCTGTTGCCCAGGCTGGAGTGCAGTGGTGTGATCTTGGCTCACTGTGACCTCCACCTCCCAGATTCCAGTGATTCTTGTGCCTCAGCCTCCTGAGTGGCTGGAACTACAAGTGCAGGCCACTAGGCCCTGCTAATTTTTGTATTTTTAGTAAAGATGGGATTTCACCAGGTTGGCCAGGCTGGTCTCGAACTCCTGACCTCAAGTGATCTGCCCACCTCGGGTTCCCACAGTACTGGGATTCCAGGTGTGGGCCAGAGTGCCTGGCCACTGCTTCTTTACAATGCTGATCTTCTGACAGCAAATTCACTCAGTTGCATTAAAGGGTATTTTCACTCAATATAGAATATTCTGGATTGATAGGTATTTTCCTTCAGCAGTTTCAAGATTATATTCTGCTGTCTCCTCCATAATTTCTGATGAAAAGTTAGGAATCATTCAAATTATTGTTACTCAGTTATTCCGTTTTCTCTGTGTTCAAGATTTTTCTCTGTCTTTGGTTTTTAGCAGTTTGACTATGATTTCACTAGATGTAGTTTTCTTCAGTGGTATTCACTGAGTTTCTTGAATCTGTAACTTTACGTCTTCCACCAAATTTGGGAACAGTTGGCCATTATTTCTTCAAATATTTTTTCTGCCCCACTTTCTCTCCCTCTGGGACTTCAATTACACATATATTAGACAGTTTGGTATTTTCCCACAGGTCTTTAAAAGCTCTATTCAGTTTTTTTTTTTTGAGATTTTCTCTTTCTCGCCTTCAAATTGGATAATTTTATTGATCTATCTTCAAATTTACTGGCTCTTTCTCCTGTGAATTTTCATTCCACTATTAAGTTCATTAAGTGACTTTAAAATTTCAGATATTGTCCTTTTTTCAGATTTAGGATTTCCATTTGGGTTTTTTTCTTTTCTTCGGTGTGTGTGTTGGGGTGAGGGATTGCTGTTTTTATTTTTCTTCTGAGATTTCCTATCATTTCATTCATTACAAGTATATTTCCTTTATATCTTTGAACATAGTTATGATAGTTTCCTTAAAATACTTGTCTGTTAATTTGAACATATGGGCTATCTCTGCCATTTTTCTCTTAAATAATTTTTAGACATGGTAGCCTTTTCCTGTTGATTTGCATATAAATTGATTTTGGATAGTATACTGAACATTATGAGTGATCTGATGTAGAAACTGTGTATTTTGTTGTGTCACTACAGGCAATATTAATTTCTTAAAGTAGGCAATTAACTTGGCTGAACTTGAAGTGCAAACTCTCTCTTATCTGTGGTTTGCAGCAACTTAAATATCTTTTAATGTTAGCTGTGCTGTTTGGCGTTCTTGTTTTACATCAGCTATGATTACCTTGAACTCTATTCTCTGATTATTCAAGTCAGAAACACTGCAGGTTATCTTTTGGAGATTTAGCTGCCATGTATGGCACTGACTAGGACCTATCCTCAGACAAAAAGCCATAAAATATGAAATTTATCTTGTACTATTTCCTTCCTCCAAATGTTATGTCTCTTCCAGTAATTACTTGCTTTTGATCACTCTGTGCAGTGTCTCCAGTCACTGTGTGTAGTTATATATGCTTTTTCTTTCAGTGTTTACACTTGAGATTTCTATGTGCATCCTTGACATATTATTGTTAATATAAAGTGCACTTTCATAGAGAGAACTTTGACTACTTCCCAGAAAAATGCAAGGACTTACTAGAGTACGTGAACTCCATTCATGTCTCCTGCTTTTTGTGTTCATGACACATTACATGTATTTGTGTGTGTGTGTGTGTGTGTGTGTGTCTGTATTTTAGAGGGAGTATATACCATAATATTTAGGTTATTACTTCTGAATGGTGGGGATTGAGGTGATATACTTTTATCTGTACATTTTGCTTTTTCAACAATAAGCACGTGCTTTGCCAAAAAAGTTTTTAAAGAAGACAAAAGGGAAAAGAATGTTTGCCATGCAGACCCTTTAAGCCAGAGCACTTCTTCCCCGCTCAGCTGCTCTGCACAGACAGGCTCTTGTCTCCCCACTGGACAAGGGTGAATCAGAATGTGGGCTGGGCTGTGAGTGAGCCGGAAACCCTCCAGGCCAGTGAGGGATGCTGAGTCACAGCTCAAGCAGAATGAGGAGACATGCCATCCGGTTGCTGCTTGCTTATCAGCTGATCTGTCCCAAGAGCCAAAGGCCACTCTTTTTAGGATGATCAGCAATAACTGGTTGTGGATGTGTTTGAGCCCAGAACAGCTCAGAAAAGGGTGTTGTGCAATGCCTGGGTAGATCCAGAACCTTCCTTTCTCAGAGCCAGTGGATGCTGCCAGCAGGCCTAAGCCCATACGAAAGATAATTAGGCACAAATTCACAGTAGCCTTTTATTCCTCACACTGCCTTCTCAGTCATGGCTTTTGTCCAAATTATGGGGCAGGTCAAGCTCAAAGCTTTAGCCCCTCTCTGCTTGCCTCTGACTTCCTGATTCCAGGCTCATCAAAACCCACAGTCCTGGGGTCCCATTTACGCATAACTCTACTCTGCTAGGTGGTAAGGAGGTGATTAAGCAAAAATATTGCTCTGTATTTCTCTAATGCTTTTAAAGTATTTCCACCTAGATTTTTTTTCTGAGTCCTACAACAAGAAAATACAGAAACTGCCAAAGGGAAGTTTTCTACCATCGAACATATAAAAGGACCTACATATGTGCCAATTCTCTCTTTTTTTTTTTTCTTTTTTTACAGTTTTGGTACAAAAAGGAGTAATTTGGTAGGAATCTTTTTTGTTGCCCTTGTACTTTGAGAGCACCAAACCTGACCACTAGACCACCAGGGATGCTCCTTGACTTTGAGTATATTTTCTTGACTTTGAGTATATTTTGTCAAGTGCTTGGCACATGGTAGATATTCAATAAATGAATTATGACAACAATAAAAGTACAGCATTGTCTCACCATCCTAGTGGCTAGGTACAGACTTTTTACAGAACTTAAGATCATGGTGTGATGGCATTCTTAGCAATTCCGGACAACTCATATTAATTAAAACATTTCACTCCATGTTTATAAAATCTTTCTCTTTATAAAAACATCAAACAAATGTTACAATTAAAGAGCATACTTAGGGACTTCAAAAAAATTTAGTAAGAGATATATTTCAATCTCTCCTCAATAACTTTAAATCTCATGATACTTCATATTTGCCTTCCTTTATCCCCATAGAAATGACACCAGTTTTGATTTGATTGAGTGCTACCTATGTACCCAGTGCTGTCCACTCAATATACGATCTCATTTACTTTTCCCCGGGAACTCTATGAGGTAAGTTCTATTAATATCTCCCTTCAAAGACACAGGAACTAAGGCTTTTTCATAAAGTAAATGGCTTTTCCAGCGTCTCACAGCCAGAGAATGTAAAATCCAGTCTTGGAGCCCGAGGTCATGCTCTATCATTTCTCTCTGCTTCCTAGGTTAGTTTATTATAGAAACTCTGTACATTTCTTTCAGTTATTAAATTTTAGTCATAAGTAAATTCTTACTGATTTCCCTTACTCTTACCCAAATCCAACACATACTTATTGCATATTTATTGTGTGCAAGGTATTGTGCTAGCTGTAGTATGGAGGACATTTACATGTGCAAGAACTGGGGGATTTCCTGCCAGGATGTTCTGCTCTAGAAATGAACTAGGGATGGTAGAAACATTATTTACCTCACTGTAATACAAGACAGGACCAACTAAGGTGAAAATGAACATTTGTTGACATTCTATTATGTGTCTGGAACCCTGGATGCTTTATGTACATGATCTTAATTCATTTTCTGGTTTTAGGGAGAAAGCATCAGAGGCTCAGGTTTCTTAATAATTTGCTCAAGGTCCACATGTAGGAAAATGGGAGAATCCTACTGTGTTAGGGTTCTCCAGAGAATTAGAACCAATAGAAGATACAGAGATAGAAAGAGATTTACTATGAGGGATTGACTCACATGATTACGGAGTCTGAGAGGTCCCATAATCTGCCATTTTAAACCTGAAGGTACAGGAAAGTTGATGATACAGTTTCAGTGTAAGCCTGAAGGCCTAAGCACGGCAGGAACCAATAGTCTAACTCCCAGTCTGAGTCCAGACGTCTGAGAACCAGGAGGGCTGATGTCTGAGTGCAGAAAATGGATGTTCCAGCTTAAGCAGAAAAAAATGTGTCTTTCCTCCACCTTTTGGCTCCATTCGGGTGCTCAATGAATTGGCTGATGCCTGCACACACCGGTGAAAGTGAATCTTCTTCACCCAGTCTACTGATTCAAATGCTAATCTCTTCCAGAAATACCCTTATGGACATGCCCCAAAATAATGTATTGCCAGCTCTCTGGGCATCCCTTAGCCCAGTCAAGTTGACACATATAATTAACTACCACACCAACACACCAGGATTTGAACCTTCGCCCTTAACACCTACCTCAGAGACAAATACAAGTTGAAAGGGATGAAAAATCACTTGAGTTTTAGGGGATAAGCAAAAGCATGATTGAAGGAGAGGTGGCATTTGGAATCATTGAAAGGAGGAAAGATTGAGTCAGGGATCTAGTAGAGAGGGTGTTCCAGTGGAGGACTAACAACGTGAACAAAAGGTAGAAGCTGTACTTGAGCTGTGTGTTGGAAGAAGGGTAAACAGGGTATCGAATGGAGGATAGGACGCGTGCAGAATATGGAGGAAACATGCTTGAGGGGGGCGGCGCTTAGGCTTCCACCAAGGAGGACTTTCTCTTGACAAGTGATAGGACTATATTAAAGGTGTGGGGCAGGCAGTGATGTAACTAGTGCTGCTGCTTAGGAAAATTAACTTTATGAGCCTCAGGCTGACTCCTAAGGGATGTCACTCCTGCTTTCCTGGACCCCAAGCTGCCTTTTTTTTTTTTTTTTCTGAGACAGAGTCTCACCTGTCACCCAGGCTGGAGTGCAGTGGCACGATCTCAGCTCACTGCAGCCTCCTCCTCCCAGGTTCAAGCAATTCTCCTGCCTTATCCTCTCGAGTAGCTGAGATTACAGACGCTGGCCACAACGCTGAGCTAATTTTTGTCTTTTTAGTAGGGACAGGATTTCGTCATGATGGCCAGGCTGGTTCTCAAACCCCTGACCTCAGATGATCGGTCTGCCTTAGCCTCCCACAGTGCTGGGATTACAGGCGTGAGCCACTACTGCTGGTCCCCAAGCTGCCTGTTCTTGGCTTCTCCTTCCAAGCAGTGAAGAAACCTCCAAGGACAAAAACAATCAACCAAGCAAGTAAAACCACAGCTCAGTGAGCCTCTCATTCCTCCCCACCTTTAAGAGTTTCTGTCTTGCTTCTTGTCTTAAAGTCTGTGAGGAACATCCTTCCTCAGGGAAAGCTGTATTCAAAAGCTTCAGATTCACTAGTAATAGAGAAGTACCAATTAAAATTAAACGAATCAGCACCAAATTAGTTACGATGTTTAAAAATGATAGTACTCAGTGCTTGTGAGGATGTGTTGACAAAAACACTAATGTGCCCTCCTCAGAGGAGTGAAAGGTGATGCACATTACCCGAGAATTCTGCTTGTAGGAATCCATTCAAAGGAAATAATCTAAGATTAAGACAGAGCTTGATACCCACAGGAGCTCACCATAAAATTATCTGAAACAGTTCTGTTGTCTGACCTTAGAATGAAAGTTAAGTAAAATAGGATGCAGTCATATGATAAAATGTCAAACTGTATGATGATATGATCAAATTTAATTCTTAAAAGGAATTTTATTACACGCATAATACTTAAAAACTTGAATTTCCTTCTCTGCTTTCAAATTGAGCATTGTGGGTAAAGCTAATATTCTGATTTTTTTTTTTTTAACATCAGTTTCTTTTTGAAGATCTCTGTATTCCAGGAGATATTTCACTATGTTGGGTTTGAAATGTGTCCATTCAGAGATTCCCAAAAATACTCTCCATGTGTGCATACAAAATACACATTATTATTTTGAGTTGTATTTTTTTAAATTACTTGAGAAAACATTTATGGCATGCCAAGTAAGGAAAGCAAGAGACGGTATGATACAAACAGCATCATCTCAAATATATACAACCAAACTCATGCTTAGAGAAGAAACTAGGCCAGGCACGGTGGCTCACGCCTGTAATCCCTACACTTTGGGAGGCCATGGAGGGTGGATCACCTGAGGTCAGGAGTTCAAGACCAGCGTGGCCAACATGCTAAAACCCAGTCTCTACTAAAAATACAAAAAATTAGCTGGGTATAGTGGCACGTGACTATAATCCCAGCTACTCAGGGGGCTGAGGCAGGAGAATTGCTTGAACCAGGGAGCTGGAAGTTGTGGTGAGCCGAGATTGTGCCACTGCACTCCAGCCTGGGCAAGAAGAGCAAAACCTTATCTCAAAAAAAAATGAAAATAAAAAAAAAATAAAGAAAAGAAACTAAAAGTGACTATCTCCCAAATATTAATGGTTTATTATCTTACGTGGGGAGGATTTAGAGAAATTGCCCTTTTCTTCTGCATATTTTTATTTTTTTCTAGGTATAGCACACATTAATTTTATAATCAGAATAAAATTATGAAAATGTACATATAATGAATCAAAATCTCCTGTTTCTGTGATATCCCTCTCCTCCACCCCAGAGAAGTCTTTTTCCACTCTATTCTCAAGAGAAGAAGAGATTTTTGCCTCCCTCTATCTTTTTCCATGTGTCTCACAGCTGGGGATAGGGAGGTGTCAGCCTTTTACCTGGAACAGCTTAAGCATCTCACTGCAAGAATTTCAAATAACCACGTTCTTCAAATAGAACCTCCCGAGCTAGAAATCATCACACTTAATGCTACCTTATAAATATTGTGGGCTGGGTGCAGTGGCTTGTACCTGTAATCCCAGCACTTTGGGAGACTGAAGTGGGCAAATCACTTGAGACCAGGAGTTCGAGACCAGCATGGCCAACATGGTGAAACCCTGTCTCTACTAAAAGTACAAAAAACAAAGTAGCTGGGCATGGTGGCGGGCACTTGTAGTCCCAGCTACTTGAGAGGCTGAGGCAGGAGAATCGCTTAAACCTGGGAGGTGGAGGCTTCAGTGAGCCAAGATCGTACCACTGCACTCCAGCCTGGGCAACAGAGCAAGCACTTTGGGAAGCCAAGGCAGGCGGATCATGAAGTCAGGAGTTTGAAACCAGCCTGACCAACATGGTGAAACCTCATCTCTAAAAAATACAGACAAAAAATTTAGCTGAGCACAGTATTCCCAGGCAGTCGTCCATGCAAGTACTAACCAGGTCCGACCCTGCTTAGCTTCCAAGGTCAGTCAAGATCAGGCGTGTTCAGGGTGGTATGGCCATAGACAATCTAAGGAGTGTGATCTTACCATGTTTTCCAGACTAGTCTCAAACTCCTTCACTCAAGTGATCCTCCCACCTCAGCCTCCCAAAGTGCTGGGATTACAGGCGTGAGCCACCGTGCCCAGCTAGCTCAGGGTGGTTTGGACTAGGAGGTCAGCCACTCAGCTTCATCTCAGAGCAAATCACTGAATCGCAATATCCTGTCCTGCCTCTGTTGGCCTGGTCAGCCTCAGTTGTACTTCCCCAGCTTGTCTCGTCTGTTCATTCATTCCAGTGTTTATTGAACTCCATGTGCCGTCAGACATTGTGCTTGGTGCTGAGACTACAGGAATGATATGCCACAGCCTCTCCCCTCCTGTGGTCACAGAAGAGCAGGGTGACACTTGACGGCAAAGTGATGAGATCAGTGCTGTGAACAGCCCAGCAAAGTACTGTGGGGGAGAGGCCCCGGGAAGTCTGGAGGGAAGACTTTCATGGCAGAAAACGTGGGCCTTAGCATAAGAGTTGTTTTCCCTAAGAAAATAAAAAGGGAGTGTCCAGGATTTACAACCTTTCTGCAGTGGCCCAGAGAGGAGGCAGACTCCCCTTCACCACTGTCCACAGGATGAGGATAACCACTGTGGCAGCCTTGATTCTAGCAGGATGCCAGCTAAGGACAGTACCAAAGTGGAGCGGTCACTCAGGGCCACAGCTGCACCTCCGGCCGAGGGGTCCCTGCTGGGAGGGGAAGGGAAGGGTTCCAGAGCCAGTTGCCCTTGGCAAAAGGCAGGGGTCCGTTGTGTTGGCAGCACATCAGAAATTCATTAAAATAGTTAAATGGACATGAGCATTCACAGTCTCTTGGCAACAAGTCCTTCCTTCTTCCAGTTCTGTTCTGTGCCCAGAGCTGGGATGGATGGATGTGTGTGGGATGGGTGGGGAGGTGGGGTGGTGGATGGACCTGTCTTTTGGCCTGGTTTTGATAGAAATTCAGCGGCTGGGGTGGGGAGCAAGGCTTATCTCCTGCTGGCTGGCAGCGAGTTGGGTGACGAAGCCTCTCTGTTGGATTCTGATTCTCCGTGGTATGCCTCCGAGTCTCTGGGCTGGTCCTGCAGCTCTCACTGAGCAGAGAGACTGTGTGCCTCCCGCGCTCTGAAGATGGAGATCAGCTCTCCACGATGACTTCTGGCAGCCACTTCTGTTTTGGAGCTACTTCCTTTGGCATTTGACAAAGTCAGCAAATGAGCATTTTTGTTTTCTTTTGTTTTGAGATGGAGTCTCGCTCTTGTTGCCCAGGCTGGAGTGCAATGGCGCCACACGGCTCACTGCACCCTCCGCCTCCCAGGTTCAAGCCATTCTCCTGCCTCAGCCTCCCGAGTAGCTGGGACTAAAGGCGCCCACCACCACACCAGGCTAATTTTTTTTTTTTTTTTTGTATTTTTAGTAGAGATGAGGTTTCATCATGTTGGCCATGCTGGTCTCGAACTCCTGACCTCAGGTGATCTGCCCGCCTCGGCTTCCCAAAGTGTTGGGTTTACAGGTGTGAGCCACTGCACTTGGCCATGTTTTGATGAGTCCAAGGAGTTTTGGCTCCCAAGAGGATTTTGTAATAGTCCATTATGGGTTGTTTTCCTTACTTTTAAGAATGACATAAAAGTAACTTTAATTTTTTCTCACTATAAGGGTATGCATACTTGATTTTTTTTTTTTAAATAGAAGATACAGATAGCTGAAAAGAAGAAAAGTAAAACACCTATAGGTGCCCAGATCCTGACTTCAAAATGCCATTACCCACTAAAAGCAACCAGTCCCCTTGGAGAAAGGGCTGATTTCAAGGCTTAGAAAGTACAAGATAAGTCTGGAACATCATGTCATGCCAGAAAGACAGGGAGTGCTCAAAGTCTATTATGGAACCTGTCAAAAAGATGCAGGAACCAACTTGAATGGCTCCTACTGGCCAGATTGGGGACAATTTTGAGCATCAGAATAAATATGGACAGTAATGGATTATAATACATTGATAAAAATAAGAATATGAACCCATTTTGATAATAAATGAGAATTAATTCCTCTCAATTAATAAACATAGAAACAGTGATGACATTAAAAATCATTGGGCAAATTTCATCAATGAATTCTAAATTGAAGGTGGGGAAGAAGTCTGATAAGGGATTGAAAATGTACATAATTTCAAAGTATCTTCCCTCAAATTATATATTAGATACATAAGGAGAATTAGAAGGCATACTATGGAAAAAGCACAAATGATAGCTAGATGATAAAAGTTATCACCCCTAAGGGACAAAAAGACATCATCATGTGTCTCTAGATGTAATACCTTCAGAAGGATACAACATCATTTACATAACATTTCAGACGAAAATGCATAATATAATTCAAATTATGAGGAAGAGTCAATCTACATTGTCTGTGAAATAATAGGCCTGTGTTCTTAAAAACGGTTGCTCTCATAAACGACTAAGAAAAACCAGTAGACTCTTGCAGATTGAGAAGACAAAAAACGGTGACAACTAAATGGGATGCGCTGTCCTGAACGGGATTCTGGACAAGGAAAAAATAACTTCCTATAGAGGGCAAATGGGGACAATTGATTAAGTTGGAATACCGACTGTATCTTAGATAAAAGCATTGTATCAATATTATTTATTATTATTTTTTGGATGTGGGCAAATCTCTTTGTAATTGCAGAAGACTTCATATCAGAATCATGAGAAGAGAAATGGCAGTGGCAATGCACGCGTTGGCATCATCCGTGAACTCAAAGTCACCGCCCAGTTCAGAACTTGAAAAGTGATACTGACCGGATCCGCCAGGGCACTCAGCACAATCAGCAGTACCGCGGCACTGATGGTCAGGTACCAGATGCCACGCGGGGTGGTGCAGGTGTGGACAGGGCAGCGCAGGCAGCAGCTGTTGGAGAAGAACCGCGTCCAGGGCGCGACCATCTTCATCGCTCCGGGCTCAGCGGCGCTGTATCAGTATCGCATTTCTGGAATTTGCTAATGGTTCTGTAGTTATGTCAGGGAGTGTCTTTGTTCTTAAGAAACGCATATTGAAATATTAAGGGATAGAAGGCATGCTATTTTGTAACCTGCTCTCAAACGTTTCATAAAAAAGAATGAGGTGGCCAGGCGTAATGGCTCACGCCAGCAATCTCAGCACTTTGGGAGGCGGGCGGATCACCAGGTCAGGAGTTTGAGACCAGTCTGGCCAACGTGGTGAAGCCCTGTCTCTACTGAAAAATACACAAATTAGCTGGGCGTGGTGGTGGGCGCCTGTAACCCCAGCTACTCAGGAGGGAGGCAGGAGAATGATTTGAACCCGGGAGGCGGAGTTTGGAGTGAGCCGAGATCGCGCCATTGCACTCTAGCCTGGACCACAGAGCGAGACTCTGTCTCAAAAAAAAAAAAAAAAAAAAAAAGAATTATGCAAGCGTAAATGTAGATAGAACATAGAGCCTGTGCTAGACAGACAACTGGTGGGTGTGGGGGAAGAGGTTACAGAGTTTTTGTAGTATTGTGCTATTCTTGAAACTTTTCAGTAGGTTAGAAATTATTTCAAAATAAAACATTCTATAAAGAACAGAAACAAAATTGGAGTTACCTATTTTTTTTTTTTTTTTCCGAGACGAAGTCTTGCTCTGTTGCCCAGGCTGGAGTGCAGTGGCACGATCTCGGCTCGCTGCAACCTCCGCCTCCCGGGTTCAAACGATTCTCCTGCCTCAGCCTCCCGAGTAACTAGGGTTACAGGTGCATGCCACCACACCCGGCTAATTTTTTTTTTTTTTATTTTTATTTTTAGTAGAGACAGGGTTTCACCATGTTGGCCAGGCTGGTCTCAAGCTCCTGACCTCAGGTGATCTACCTGCATCAGCCTCCCAACCTGTTGGGATTACAGGCGTGAGTCATCGTGCCCAGTCTGGAGTTACCTATTTTTAAAAAACTCAGAGATGACAAAAAGAACATCTGTAATTGTATCAACCTCAGGTGATCTGTGTTTACACCATGGTGGTGCTCAATCCAGAAATGCTTTTCAAACAAAACTGGAGTTAGAATGATGCTAAAGTTTTGTTAGTAAAGCAAAGTATTGCCCATAGCTTTTCTCTGTACACACACACACACACATACACATGGTTTATAATTCACCATAATTATTAATGGTAAGTCTGGGCGCGGTGGCTCACCCTTGCAATCCTAGCACCTTGGGAGGCCGAGGTGGGCGGATCACTTTGAGATCAGGAGTTGGAGAGGAGCCTGGGCAGCATGATGAAACCCAGTCTCTACCAAAAATACAAAAAGGAGCTGTGCCTGTGGTTCCAGCTACTCAGGAGGCTGAGGCAGGAGAATTGCTTGAGCTGGGAAGTGGAGGTTGCTGTGAGCTGAGGTTGTACCACTGTACTCCAGCCTGGGCAACAGAGTCACACACACACACAAAATTAATACTGCCTATCATTATTTGTATTATTCAATTTTATAGAATTACCCTTATGTATCTAATCAATAGTTGCCAGACGTAGGGTTTTTTTCCCCCAGTTTTCTCACTTTTTTTTTTTTTTTTTTTTGAGACAGGGTCTTGCTGTGTCACTCAGGCTGGAGAGCAGTAGAGATCACAGCCCACAGCAGCCTTGATCTCCTGGGCTCAGGCGATCCTCTCACCTCAGCCTCCCAAGTAGCTGGGACCACAGACACATACCACCGTGCCCAGCTAATATTTTAAAAATTATTTTTGTAGAGATGGAGTCTCCCTATGTTGCCCAGGTTGGTCTCAAACTCCTGGGTCCAAGTGAACCTCCCGCCTCATCCTCCCATAGTGTTGAGATTACAGGTGTGAGCCACTACATCTGGGCTTTTCTCACTATTAACAAGGCTTCTGAGGATATGCTTGTAGATAAATCTCTGAGCACAGCTATGAACATGTCCTTAGGATAAATTCCTAGAATATGGAATACCTAGGTCAAAGGGCTAACATGTTTTTAAGGCTTTTGACATGAGTAAAAAATTTTCAAACTTCCATTCCAAAAGTTCATCCCCATGCATTGCCTCACCAGTTTTTTATGAGATTATCTATTTTCAATTCCCTTACCTCCAATGGTATTGATTTTTCATCTTTCATCTTTGCCAAATGCAATGAAGGGAATGGTCTCCCCTTTGTGGTTCTAATCTGTAGTTTGATTATTCTTCGGAGTGAACTTGAGCACTTGTGTTTCTTCTTTTTCCAATGATGGCTAATTATGTATTTCATCAAATCGAAGGACACATTGGTCATAAGACATATCACCATTATTTTATGTGCCATTAAAGAAAGAACAATGCATCCCAATTTCTGAGATGTTGAAACATGTGCACTTAGAATTTGTGAAATAAGTACTTTAAAAAATACCTCCGAGATCTGTGGTCTGACAGCTCAGATTCAGGTCAAGAAATGAGGCTACCTGGGGCCCTGTGTGATTGGGCAGGTTGCTTAACCTTCAGAATGATCTGCAAAGTCTTTTGGGATTTTTCAGAATCTAAGAGCCATTATTAAAACAAAGATAATAATACCTTTCCTGACTAACTTGTTTTTCACTTTCCCTACTGTTTACTAAACACTGATGTTCTGTGTCATCCCCAGTGTCTGCACATGAGTAGTTTGCAATTTAATGGGGAGACAAACAGATAATTGTTCTGCTGGGGAAGTCATGTAAGGCTAAGAGAAGGAGGTGAATAGGCAGAGGGAGAGCTTGATCTTGTGGAATTTATTCATTCAGTAAATATTTACTCATCCTCACCATGTGCCCGGGACTATGCTAGGTGCTGAGGTTGAGTGGGTATTTTTTTTTTTTCTTGAGACCAAACCTCACTGTATCACCCAGGCTGGAGTGCTGTGACACAATCTTGGCTCACTGCAACCTCCACCCCCTAGGTTCAAGCGATTCTCCCGCCTCAGCCTCCTGAGTAGCTGGGACTACAGGCATGTTCCACCATGCCCAGCTAATTTTTCTATTTTTAGTAGAAACGGGGTTTCACTGTGTTGGCCAGGCTGGTCCTGAACTCCTGACCTCAGACAATCCACCAGCCTCGGCCTTCCAAAATGCTGGGATTACAGGCATTAGCCACTGTGCCCGGCCCAAGTGGGTATTTTTAAGACGTACATAGGGGATGGGCATTTGGGGCAGAGGAAACAGTTGGGGCAGTGAGGTAAAGGAATAGGAGCTTAAGTGTTTCCTGGGAAAAAGGGAGTGGTTCCCAGGAGGGAAAGCTGCAGAAGATGGGATATTATCCCAGAAGATGGGATATTATCAACCCCATTTGGTTGATGCAGATATTGAGGCTCAGACAGACAAGTTATGCAATGTTCTAGGGCCCCATAGCAAAGGAGTACTGCATGGTGTTGGATTTATCTGTTTGTGCATCTGACTCTCCACCCCTGCCCCAACTATGAGCTTTTTAAAAGAAGAAGGCACCATCTTTTATTCTAAGTACCTAGCACAGTGAAGTCCCATTATGGATGTTGCCATACCTATTTGTTAAATGAATGAATGAATGAATGAGTGAACTATTATGGAAGTGATGAATGTCAAGTCCCCTTCCTGCAGCCCACAGGTCTGAATGAGTTCAGTCTCAAAGAACTGGTTATATCATTTCTGTCTGGGTGTTTCCTAGAGGCCTACACTGCCCAGTCCCTGGTCCCACCTTGCCTGGATTGTGCAAGGAAGTGGCTTCACTGGTCTAACCACTCTAAATTAAACCCTGCTCTGCCTCTGGGAAGGCAACCTGAGTTGGAAGGACAGGCAGTACCTCCTAGGGCCTCAGGGTGAGCACGGGGAGGCCTGTTACTGGAACCACTCCTTCCTGCTGAGACTTCCCTGGAACAGTAACTCAAGGGAGCTGCTCTAGCCATTTAGGCAAATCCTGTTTCCAAGGTAATTTGCCTAATGAGAAGGATGAGTAAGGGCTGCATGAACTGTAAAAGGCTGTGCGAGCAGGAGGGATTACCATTTGGTATTGCTACGAATCTCGTGGAAAGAGTTCTAACAGGGACTTGAGTCATCACTTTGTTTGTTCTCTATCTCCATTTCGCAGATGAGGACAGTGAAGCCAAAGAGGGAAGGGGCTTGGCTAAAGCTATCCAATAGGCAAGGGGACATAGAAAGGTAGCACACTGGTAAAAGCTGGTGTACCTGCATAGACAAATGGGTCCAATCTCAGCTTCACTCACTATTAGCTGGGGGGAGCTTGGGCAGGTAAATCAGTTCTCTAAGCATCAGATTCTTCATCTGTAAAATGGAATAATGATAATTAATTTAAGGGTTGCTGTAAGGATTGAATAAGGTAACAAATGAATGGAAAGACCTTTATATGTACCTGGAATGTAGAAGGTGATGAATAAATGTTAGGCATTATTACTTTGCTACTATCATTACTTATTATTATATATTGGCAGAGCTGGGCTAGGATACACGACCTCCTGACTCCCATTCTGTCTTCTGCAGTCGCCACACTCCTTGAGTTCAGCATATCAGATTGTCTAAGTTTACTAGAGCTTCATTCATTCATCACATATTCAATGAGCGCCTTTCATGTATTAAGCAAAATACTAGTTACTGTATGCATTGGGGGAGGTAACGGGGAGTGGGCACATGATAAGCAAGAGGTATAAAAATGAAACAAACATAGTCCATGCTGTCAAGGTGAGTATAGCCTGGAGAAATTAGACATGGGAGGGAAAGGAGGAGCTCTCCCTATGTGTAAAAGGCAAACCATCTTACAAGGTGAAATTGATTCTGGAAGCCATTTTGCAAGATCAAAGAGCCATTTAGAAACCTGGGTAAGTCCAAGCCCATCCAACATCTTCTGGGATCAACATAAAACCCCATACACCAGGAAAAAACCTCCACATACACTCCTGGTTCTGATGGCAGATGCCTCGTCCCCCAGCCCAGGGGCTAGAGGACCTAAATGGCCCTGTCTGGGGACTTGAGGGAACCCAGGACTCTCCCCTTCAGGGAACTCAGCTCCACACTGTCACCAGTTCTCCTTTTTGAAACAGAAATGTGCTTCTCTGTGCAGAGCAGCAGGCATCCATGGAAGAATCAGATCAGGACAACATCTGTCTCTGCCCTTGGGAGAGGTGAGCTCATGTTTGTACCAGGACTGGAGATAAGGCTTTAAATAAGAGGCCTGGGGCGGCTGTCCATCAGCTGCCACGTCAAGGTCAGACAGCATCAAAGTCAGAGAGGCCTTCAGAAATGAACATGCGGCAGCTTCTCTAAAAGCAGCAATGAAAACGACTCAAAATCAAGAGAGGAGGGGGGGAGAAAAACGACAGGCTGCGAGCCAAGCACTTTCATAGACGCCATCTAATTTATTCTTTACCACAATCACATTTTACAGATGAAGGCACCAAAGCTTACAAAGGGCAAGAAACCTGCCCCAGATAATTGATGGTGAAACCAAAACTTAAGTCAATACGCCAGAATTAACACATAATAAAAGAGCAAGGGTGTCTGGATTGGTTCTTATGCCCCACCAAACCAGAATAATGCGAAGCAAAAAGCATACTGTTCATTAGAACACAATTTCTTTTTTGAAATTCAGCTTAAATCACACCCCTACCTGCTGGATCACTTTCATCAGAACACCCACTCCCTATTCCGAATTCCTTTAATTAAGTTTTTTTGTTAAATATTTTTACTATGTTTTAATTTTTAGCTCCCACAAACAAGTGAGAACATGTGAAGTTTGTCTTTCTGTGCTTGGCTTATCTCACTTAGTAACTTCCAGTTCCATCCATGTTGTTGCGAATGACAGGATCTTGTTAGTTTCTTCTTCTTGAAATGGAGCTCTGAATGTCCTCTTTACAGGTTGTTCCGAAGTATTTTAGAGATAAAACTCTTAACATGCCTAGTACAGTACCTCTTATGTGGAACCTCCTTTCCCCTTGCTATGTGTTTCCTTCCGTGTGGAGGGACATCAGTGGATGCCCTCCTGGCTTCTTTCTGGTCCTGTGCTCAGCATTCTGCAAGGAGGAATTACCTCCTTGGCAAATCTGGGAGTAGGAAATGGGCATACGTACACCCACCCCCTATCGACTTTTCCTTTGGAATTCAGCCGCCACCAGAAGCGCACATTCTGCCCTACTCCTCCATACATTATCTATTTCTGGGACGGTGCAGTCCAGGGGAAGCCAGCATTTTTCCACCACTGCCCAGGACCAGGTATGAGTCAGGCTGATTCTGGTCAGCAGAAGCCTGTTGTTGCCATAACCCTAAGCTCAGCTCTCCAACACCGTCTCTGACATTTTGTTCTCCACCTGCCAGACTCCTCTACTATTTTATATGGTTCGGAACTGGGTGGGAACTACAAGAGGGTGGTGGTCAGTATCCTTTAGAAACCTGCTCTAATCTCAACATGTTCTGCATCAGGCTTTCAATAAACAGGAACTGTCATTTGTACCAAAGGTAAACTTCTTGTACTTAGAGTGCTCACTCTGCCCCTTCTATGTCCTCTCTTAGGCAACTCCCTCGGTGCTCCCCACGCTAAGCTGATGCTCTTTCCCACCACTCCCAGGACACTTCCTGAGCTCAGCCATCAGTAAGTACCTTGCTGGGACACTTCCTTAAGCCCTGCCCCAGAAAAGTAAACTTCCTTTTCCAAGAAGCAAGATACATAATCCTTTTGCTGGAAGTTTTTTATGGTAGGTTTTCAGCTCCTTGTTCTTTGATGTAGACTCTCTGGTGCATCTGTGAGACTCTCTGCTTGCTTTCCTGTTAATATGAGAACATGGAGGCGATAGAAGAGTTAATTTTCAGAACTCAAAGGAGCTTCCCTGCTAATCTCCACTGTTTGTAAAAATGTGAGCTCTAGCCAAAGCAGTAGTGCTAATAGTTAATTAACTGGCAGGAGAACCATGGAGTAGTGGGATTTAAATACCCATATGCACGCCTGCAATCCCCTTTTAAATTCCCCAAGACCCTGCATTTGGAAAATGGCATCGAAGAAATCCATAGCAACCTTTATGTGGGTTGAGGGATTATAAGTGATTTTGACCTTCTTCAGACGTCTCAATGTTTTAAAATAAATTTTCTACAATGAATGTGTTTTAATTTTAAAATCAAAAGCGAAAGTGATTAAACATAAAACTCACCTGAAAAAAAATATGATTTGGAGAGTTGCAAAATAATTCCTAGAGCCTTCAGTAATGCTTATTGGGTACCTAGAATGGACAAGGCAATGTGCCATTTGCTGTGGAGAATGCAAAATGTGTAACCCACGGTCCTTGCCTGAGAGGGATGAGGCCACAGGAACAACTACCTCCTGAATTTGTGAGTTGCAGAGGTTGAGCTAGGGTGATCCACAAGGCACGGAAGTGACTTATAGGTCGCGTCTGTTTAGTGCAACAAATTTATACTGAGGATCTATGTACCAGGTCCTGTCTTAGATGCTGAGATACGTTAATCCATAGAAACAGAAAGAAAATTGGTGGTTGCCAGGAGCTGGGGGGAGTGGGAAATGGAGACTGACTGCTTAATGGGTATGGAGGTTATTTGGGTGGGGGCTGATGGAAAGTGGTGGTGGTTGCACAACCCTGTGAAGGCACTAAATGCCACTGAATTGAGCACTTTAAAATGGTTAATTTTATGTGTTTTGTATCACTAAAGAAAGGGGGGAAACTGTATCCTACGTGAACCCCTCTAGTTATCTTCTATCTCTCCTGAATGGCCCACGTGTCCTGAATGTTAGTCCATATTCGCTGTCTGTGCTCCTTTGCTTCTGTTCGCTCTGAACCTACTGTTATCTGGCTTCTTTGCCCCCACCAATTCCCAGAAGCCACTAATAACTGCGTAATTATCAAATCCAATGACCATTTTAAAATTCTTTTAATAGTCCTTATCGGACTAATACACCCAACTACACTTTCGGCATCTTTACTTAGATGTCCAATTCCAGAGGCCTCACTTTCTCATCTGTAAAATAATAAAGTGCCCGTCTCATAGGGCTGTTGTGAGGATTGAGCACAGTGGTGTGCTGATCAATGTTTAACAACCAGCTCTGGGGACAGAGGACTCCTGATTCATAGCATTTGCTGATTTCTGTGGTGTAAATACTCCCACTAAGGCTGATTTCAAGAAACCAGTGTAACATTATTGCATGTGGAATTAGAGTTGTGAACCATTCTGTCTTCCTTGCATCATGCAGATACAGTAGATATTACCTGAGCCTGGATAATAGTGAAGCGTAGTAAAATAATTAGGGACTGATGAGTTTCTATTATATTTGTTTATAATGCAATGTATTTAATTTTGAGTTTATATAACTTGATTTTGAATAACTGCTGTGTTTAGTGACTGGCTTGCAAAGTTCTTGGAAATTTAATAATCAGCTCTTGCAAGCCAATCCAAGCTGGCTCCAGGTTCTGTTGAATGAACTACAGCTTGTACCTGGCTTAGGAGAGAACTCAGCGTATGTGAAGTGACCTCTAAATGGTAGCCAATGTGATTCTTGTCATTTATTTTATTACACAATTTATGATTGTAGTAGAAAAGTCAGGAAAGACACATTTTAAATGCGTCTTTTTATGATTTTTGAGGTCGCATTATTTAACCGAGAAACATGAACTTGAGGTATGCCCGTGCAATGTGGTTTACTCATAAAATTACTGTATTTGGCATAAATTCAGAACTGAGACCTGAAGAAAAACTAGAAAACTTTTAGTTAAAAAGTATAAAAATGGCGGGATGCGGTGGCTCATGTCTGTAATCCCAGCACTTTGGGAGGCTGAGGTGGGCGGATCACCTGAGATCGGGAGTTTGAGACCATCCTGACCGACATGGAGAAACCCTGTCTCTACTAAAAATTAGCTGGGCGTAGTGGCGGTGCCTGTAATCCCAGCTACTCGGGAGGCTGAGGCAGGAGAATCGCTTGAACCCAGGAGGCAGAGGTTGCAGTGAGCTGAGATCGTGCCATTGCACTCCAGCCTGGGTAACAAGAGCAAAACTCCATCCCCCTCCCCCCAAAAAAGGTATTAAAATTTCGACTTACTGTATTATTATTGCAGGTGAGAGCAGGAAGTTAGAGGCAGTTCTTCAACAGGGGCTGGAGAAGTAACAGGAAGGGTCACAGTGAGCAGTTCTGTGCGGCAGTCAGAAACAGCAACCTGGAGTACCGTCATGCTCTGAAAAACGATGTCCTGGGTCAGCAACGGACCCATGGGCCATGGTGGTCCCATGAGATTACGATGGAGCTGAGAAAGTCCACCTAGTGAGGTTGGAGCCACAGTATACAGTGCAAGATATTACTTGTGTGTGGTGATGCTGTATAAACAGTGGTACAAAATAGAGCAATGCAATCATGTACAGTACAGAATACTTGATAATGATAGTAAACAATTGTGTTACTGGTTCATGTATTTACTATACTTATTATTGTTATTTTAGAGAGCACTCCTTCTACTTATACAAAAAAGGTAATGGTAAAACATCTTCAGGCAGGTCCTTCAGGAGGTATCCAGAAGGTGTTACTGTTACAGAGATGACAGCTCCATGGGTGTTTTTGCCCCTGAAGCCCTTCCAGTGGGACAAGTTGTGGGGGTGGAACACAGTGAAATAGATGGTTCTGACCCCTATAGGTCTAGGCTAACGTGTGTTTGTCTCTTAGTTTTTTGTTTAAAAAGTAAAACCATTTTTAGAAGTAGGGAAAAGCTTGTAAAATAAAAGTATAAAGGAAGGAAATATTTTTGTACAGCTGTTCAACGTGTTTGTGTTTTAAGCTAAGTGTTAATACAAGAGTCAAAAACTCTACAGTAGTGGACAGTAATGACCTTCACATTCACTCACCACTCACCTGCTGACTCACCCAGAGCAGCTTCCAGTCCTGCAGGCTCCGTTCACGGTAAGTGCCCAGCGTAGGTGTGCCATTTTTTACAATTGTCTGTGATATTCAGTACGGCAAAGTGCTGTACAGATTTGTAGCCTGGGACCAATAGGCTAGGCTATATAGCCTAGGTTTAGAGTAGGCTAGACTTTCTAGGTTTGTGTAAGTACATACTATGATGTTCATACAAGGATGAAATTGCCTAATGATGCATTTCTCAAAACAGATTCCCGTTGTTAAGCAACACATGACTGTATGAATGTTCCTGAATTAGTCTGTTCTCACATCACTAATAAAGACATATCTGACAGGGGTAATTTATAAAGGAAAGAGGTTTAATGGACTCACAGTTCCACCTGACTGTGGGGGCGGGGCTCACAATCATGGCGGAAGGCAAAGGGAAAGCAAGACACGCTTTACATGGTGGCAGGCAAGAGGGTGTGTGCAGGGAAACTTCCCTTTAGAAAACCACCAGATCTCCTGAGACTTCTTCACTATCACGAGAACAGCATGGGAAAGACCACCCCCATGATTCAATTACCTCCCACCAAATCCCTCCCACAACTCATGGAAATCATGGGAGCTACAATTGAAGATGAAATTTGGGTGGAGACATAGCCAAACCATGTCAGTACCCTTGTAAGATATAGAATATTCCGTCGTGTGTGTGTATGCATGTATTTAATGAATAGAATATTACTGTCCTCCAGATCTCATCCTGCTTCCTTTTCATTTCCTATAGCACTGTTTCTGTGGTCTGCATTACTGCACATAGGTATTTGTATCTGTCATGGTTCAGGTAGGAAAAAGATGGACACGCACATTGCATAGTTGGAGAATTAGTGAAGGGACTATTAGCAGAGGTGTGGACAGGGTTAGGAAAAGCACCAGATGACAGCGAGGTGCCCTCGAGCTAGGAACAGCCATGGGACCTAACCATATCCTAGACTAGAAAGGCCAACTCCATTGAGAGAGCCACCTGGAAAGGTCACAGGAGCTGTGGGGATGCAGCCATCAGCTGCCCCCAGGGGAGGACCTTACTCCTAGCAGGGAGGGAGAGAGGGGTATAAAGACTCCAGCTTCCCTTTCCTGCCACCTTCTGGATCTCTTATCGGTGCTTCCCATTGCCCAAACCCAATCAGAAGGCAAGGAGCTAACAAGCCCATTGATGCACGCCCTGCAGATGAGCCTCCAGGGACCAGATCTGGGCTGAGATAAACAGACAGTCCATCTAGAGGTGCAAATGGAAGCCATCCAGCACAATATTGCAGGACATAAGTCAACCATATTAGGATAAACGTTAACGGTGGATAGTGGAAAGGGAGTGAGAACTTGGAATGTAAAAGAGCATATGAAAACAAGAAGCTGTAGGCACGAACGTTGAGGATAATCATGTCTTACACGGAGGAGTCTAATTAACTCAACTCTCAACTCTGAGGCAGAAAAGAGAAAGCAAATCTGACGTTTGTTAGAAAGGCAGCAACCATACTAAAGAAGTCTTTGGAAAACATCCTTTTCCTCCATACTGTTTGTGTTGCAATCCAGACCTTCCCATCTGAGCTCCGGGCTGGATAGAGAATTGAGTCCTTGTGTAAAAGAATGGGTTGGCCACAGGAAGAGGCCCAGGGTGAGGTCTGTTAGATGAAAAACAAAAGCAGAAATTGTGTGGGCAGGAGAATGGGTCTCAGGAGTGTATTTAAAAACCTGTATTTATTAAGAAAGAGGAAGAGATAGACATGTAGTCAATTAGGAAGGGATGGTGCTTTTCTTGTAAAAAAAAAAAAAGGTGTGTGTGTGTGTGTGTGTGTGTGTGTGTGTGTAAAGAAAAATGGCAGCAAAACAGCAAAATATGAATGGTGGTTGTCTTTGGATGTGAATTATGAGTTGTTTTTATTTATTTTATCTGCTTTCTTGCATTTTCTAATTTTTATAAAGTAAACCTGAGTTATTTATGCAGTAAGAAAGGATTTAAGCAAGAAAGGTAGTAATATGTGTGCAAAACACTAACAACCAAGAAGACCGATGGCGTCTGAAAGTTGTGCCACATTTCTTCCCTCTGCTCACCTTTTCCTCCTCCTCATCTCCCCTCCCTCTTCTGCCTCCAGGTTCCGTACATGACTTATTAGCTCAGAGCTAGCTGACTGACTGAGTCATCTGCAGTGGAAAGTCACAGACATGACTTGGGCTTGGCTGAAAACAAGAGGATCATCAAAATGATTAAATTATAACCGCCACTCGGGAACATCCTCTGCCTTCCACCAGGAGGCTGAATTGAATGGGGGTTAAAAAGTAATCCTTCCTTGAATTTGATACTTACGTCAGTTTCTCAGGGCTGCCATAACAAATTACCACAAACCGAGTGGCTTGAAACAGCAAACACTTATTGTCTCAGAGTTCAGGAGTCGGAAATCAAGGCGCTGTGAGAATTCGCTTTTTCTGGAGGCGCTGAGGAATGATCTGTTTCACGCCATTCTCCCAGCTTCTGGTGGCTGTATCTCTGTAACCCAGGGGTCCCCAGCCTCTAGGCCACAGAGGGTCCGTGGCCTGTTGGGAACCAGGCCGCACAGCAGGAGGTGAGCGTTCTCAGCTGAGCTCTGCCTCCTTCAGATCAGCAGCAGTAGCGTTTTCTCATAGGAGCTGGAATCCTATTGTCAACTGCGCATGTGAGGAATCTAGGCTGTGTGTTGTGTACTTGCTATGAGAATCAAATGCCTGATGATCTGTCATTGCCTCCCATCGTCTCTAGATGGGACCATCTAGTTGCAGGAAAGAAACAAACTCAGGGCTCCCACTGCTTCTACATTTGGTGAGTTGCATAATTATTTTATTATACATTATTTCTGGCCCATGGGATTGTCTGCTATTTGTCTTCTTTCCTTTCTTTCTTTCTTTCTTTCTTTCTTTCTTTCTTTCTTTCTTTCTTTCTTTCTTTCTTTCTTTCTTTTCTTTCTTTCTTTGTCTTTCTTTCTCTTTCTTTCTTCTTTCTTCTTTCTTTCTTTCTTTCTTTCTTTCTTTCTTTCTTTCTTTCTTTCTTTCTTCTTTCTTCTTTCTTTCTTTCTGTTTCTTTCCTTCTTTCTCTCTCTCTTTCCTTCCTTCCTTTTCTTTCTTTCTTCTTCTTTCCTTCTTTCTTTCTTTTTGACACGATCTCATGTTATAGCCCAGTCTAAAGTACAGTGGTGCAATCTTGGCTCACTGCAACCTCCACCTCCCAGATTCAAGCGATTCTGCTGCCTCAGCCTCTTGATTAGCTGGGCTTACAGGCATCCACTACCACAACCAGCTAATTTTTCTATTTTTTCAGTAGAGACTAGGTTTCACCATGATGGCCAGACTGGTCTCAAACTGCTGCCCTCAAGTGATTGGCCCACCTTGGCCTCCCAAAGTGCTGGGATTTTCTGTTTCTTCATGGTTCAATCTTGGTAGGTTTTATGCATGTCCAGGAATTTATCCATTTCTTCTAGGTTTTCCAATTTGTTGGTATATAGTTTTTTTTTTTTAATTTTTAATATTTATTTGTTTGTTTATTTCTGGCCCACGGGAAAATTGTCTCCCGTGAAACTGGTCCTTGTTGACAAAAAGGTTGGGCATCGCTGCCCTAACCTCTCTCCCTCTGTGTCCTATGGCCTTCGTCCCTGTGTGTCTCCAAACCTCCCTCTCTGCATAAGGACACTAGTCATTGGATTTAGGGCCCATTCCAATCCAGTATGACCATATTTAACTTGATTACATTTTCAAAGGCTATGTTCCCAAATAAGGTCATATTTGTAGATAATGGGGAGTAGGGCTTTGACATATCTTGTTGGGGGGACATAATTCAACCCACAACAGTGCTATTTGCTAAAAACTTAGACTTTTTTAACAGAGAAAATACATACTTAGGAATATTTATGAAACAGTCATGAATATTTTAAAACTTCTTATTGAAGTATAACATAACACGAAGAAGTATAAACTCTTAAGTGTTCAGCTCCATGAATTGTGACACAGCCTTGGAGCTGTCACAAAGTGACACAGCCATGTTGTCAGCACCTGGACCAAGACTCAGAACATTACCCTCCCTGCAGAAGCCTTCCTCTGTCCCTCTGCTGGTCCTCACCTTTAACATCATAGGTGTGGTTTATCTACTATTGAGCTTTATACATACGGAGTAATACAGAATCCACTTTTTTTTTGTGGCTGGTTATTTTGCTCAACGTTATGTTTTTTGAGACTCATCCATGTTGAGCGGAGCTACAGTTTGTTTACTTTTAATTGCCATGCAGATTTCATTCTATGGCTGTTCCACCATTACTCTCCTGTTGATATTTGGGTTGTTTCTGTTTTGTTTTTTGTAACTACAAACAGTGCAGCTATTAATATTTTTGTACATGTCTTTGGATGGACATATTTATGTACCTCTGTTGAGTATATACCCAGGAGTAGAACTGTTGAATCACAGAGTAGGTGTATGCTCAGCTGTGGTAGATACTGCCAAGGAGTTTTTCAGAGTAGTTGTATCAATATGTACGTTCATCACCAGTGCACAAGAGTTCCAGTTGCTCTATATCATCAGCAATCCTTTGTAATGTCTTTTTTAGTATAACCATTGTAGTGGATGTGGATATCTTCGCAAACAAGGTGTTCAATTCATCATTGTTTGTCAGAGCAAAAACAAACAAACTTGGAAGTGTTGAATGACATGAAAAGATGCTTATGATATATTAAAACAGATTTATAAAACTCTATAAACCCGTTTTAAAAAAGCAACAGAAATCTATATGTCTCTCTCTTCTTTACCTCCTATTTGTATATATCCTTAGTGTGCTCTGATTCCTCTACTTGAAATACTTCTCCCCAATTATTTTCATAGATGCGCATTCCTATATTTCAGGTCTAGTGTGTCATATACCTGTTGGCCATTTGTATGTCTTCTTTTGAGAAATGTCTATTCAGATGTTTTACCCATTTTGAGATCTGATTATTTGAGGGTTTTGCCATTGAGTTGTTTGAACTCCTTATATATTCTGATTGTTGATCCTTTTGTCAGATGGGTGGTGTGCAAATATTTTCTCCCATTCTACAGGTCGTCTTTTCACTTTGTTTGGTGGTGCAGAAGCTTTTAGCTTGATGTAATTCCACTTCTCTGTATTTGCTTTGGTTGCCTGTGCTTTTAAGGTCTTGCACAAAAAATCGCAGACCAGGCCAGGCGCAGTGGCTCACGCCTGTAATCCCAGCACTTTGGGAGGCCGAGGTGAGTCAATCACTTTAGATCAGGAGTTCAAGATCAGCCTGGCCAAAATGGTAAAACCCTGTCTCGATTAAAAATACAAAAATTAACCAGGTGTGGTAGTGGGTGCCTGTAATCCTAGCTACTTGAGAGGCTGAGGCAGGAGAATCGCTTGAACTCAAGAGGTGGAGGTTGCAATGAGCCGAGATGGTGCCGCTGCACTCCAGCCTGGGGGACAGAGTAAGACTCCATCACAAAAAAAAAAAGAAAAAAAAAATCCCAGACCAATGTCCTGGAGCATTTCTTCCCTATTTTCTTGTAGTAGTTTTATAGTTTCAGGCATTAGACTGAAGTCTTTAGTCCATTTTGATTTGATTTTTGCATATGATGAAAGATGGGGTCCAGTGTCATTCTTCTGCATGCGGACATTCAGTTTTCTCAGCACTATTTATTGAGAGACTGTCCTTTCCCCATTATATCCCTTTGACACCTTTGTTGAAGATGAATTGGCTGTAAATGCATGGATTTATGTCTGGGTTCTCTATTCTGTTCCATTGGTCTATCTGTCTGTTTTTATGATAGTACCATGCTGATTTGGTTACTAAAGCTTTGTAGTACACTTTGAAGTCAGGGAGTGTGATGCCCCCACTTCGTTCATTTTGCTGAGGATTGCTTTGGCTATTCAGAGTCTTTTGTGGTTCTATATAAATTTTAGGATCTTTTTTCTATTTCTGTGATCAATGTCATTGGTATTTTGATATGGATTGCAATGAATCTGTAAATTGTTTTGGGTAGTATTGTCATTTTAACAATATTAATTATTCCAATCTATAAGCATGGAATAACTTTCCATTTTTTTTAATCCTCTTCAATTTTTTTAATCAGTGTCTTATAGTTTTCTTTGTACAGACCTTTCACTTTTTTGGTTACATTGATTCCTATTTTATATTCTTTGTAGCTATTGTAAATGGAATTGATTTCTTTTTCAGATTACTCACTATTTATATAAGTACTACTGTTTTTGCATGTTGATTTTTTATCCTACAACTTTACTGAATCTGTTTATCAGTTCTAACAGTTTTTTGGTGGAGTCTTTAGATTTTTCTAAGTATGAGATCACGTCATCTGTAAACAAGGCTAATTTGACTTCTTTCTTTCCAATTTGGATGCCCTCTGTTTCTTTCTTTTGCCTAATTGCTTTGGCCAGGACTTCTAGGACTATGTTGAATAAAAGTGTTAAAAGTGCACATCCTTGCCTTGTTCCAGATCTTAGAGGACAAGTCTTCAATATCCCCCTATTCAGTATAAGCTGTGGATTTGTTGTACATGGCTTTTATTATTTTGAGATACGTTCCTTCTATACTCAATTTGATGAGGGTTTTTACCTAAAAGGATGTTGAATTTTATCAAATGCTTTTTTGGCATCTTCTATGGAACTAATCATATGGTTTTTCTTCTTGGTTCTGTTAATGTGTTTTACCACATTTATTGATTTATGTATGTCGAATCATCCTTGCATCCCTGGGATAAATCTCACTTGTTCATGGTGAATGATCTTTTTAATATGTTGTTGAATTTGATCTGCTAGTATTTCATTGAGAATTTTTGCATCTATGCTCATCAATGATAATGGCCTGTATTTTTCTTTTTTGTTGTGCCTTTATTTGGTTTTGGTATCAGGGAGATGCTGGCCTTATAGAATGAGTTTAGAATTATTCCTTCCTTTTCAATTTTTCTGAAGCACTTGAATACAATTGATATTAGTTCTTCTTTAAATATTTGGTTGAATTCAGTAGTGAAGCCATCAGATTTTGGGCTTTTCTTTGATGGGAAACTTTTTTATTATGGCTTCAATCTCATTACTCATTATTGGCTTATTGAGGTTTTCTACTTCTTTTCTTTCTTTTTCTTTTTCTTTCTTTCTTTTTTTATTTTTTTTGAGCCACGGTCTCACTCTATAGCCCAGTCTAGAGTGCAGTGGCGCAATCTTGGCTCACTGCAACTTCCACCTCCCAGGTTCAAGCTATTCTTCTGCCTCAGCCTCTTGATTAGCTGGGATTGCAGGCACCCACTATGACAACCAGCTAATTTTTCTTTTTTTTTTTGGTAGAGACCAGTTTTCAACATGCTGGTCAGGACAGTTTCAAATTCCTGACCTCAAGTAATAGGCCTACCTTGGCCTCTCAGCTGGGATTTTCTGTTTTTTCATGGTTCAATCTTGGTAGGCTGTATGCATGTTCAGGAATTTATTCATTTCTTCTAGGTTTTCCAATTTGTTGGTTTGTAGTTGTTTGTTTGTTTATTTATTTATTTAGATGGAGTTTTGCTCTTGTTGCCCAGACTGGAGTGCAGTGGCATAATATTGGCTCACTGCAACCTTCACCTCCTGGATCCAAGCAATTCTCCTGCCTCAGCCTCCTGAGTAGCTGAGATTACAGGCACCCACGACCATGCCCCGCTAATTTTTTGTTTTTTTAGTAGAGACGGGGTTTCCTCACATTGGCCAGGCTGTTCTTGAACTCCTAGCCTCAGGCGATCCACCCGCCTCAGCCTCCTAGTTGTTTATAATAGTCTTTAATTATTCTTTGTATTTCTATGGTCTCAGTTGTAAAATAATACATATAGCTTTAGGCATACTCTTTAAGCTCTTATTGTTTCTCTCCTTTGTCAAATGGGAAAATTGCAAAATAAGGAGAACAATATCAGCCTCACAATGTTACTGTGAAGATGGAACAAAATACTGAATGTGAAAGTACAGTGCTTTAAAAACTGTGGCTCACCATACAAACGTGAGCTAGGGTTCTTGTGAGCAGATGACAGAGAATCCACCAGACTCCAGCTCTCTGAGACACCTGGCACATTGTCCCCTGAAATTTTACTTGCAAAATCAATTCAAATTGGCTTCAATACAGACTCTTCCTCATGAACTGAAAGTCAGCCAAAAGACACTGAACAAAGAGCTGCAGTGATTATTACCATCTCAAACAACAAGCCATGTTTACCAGAGATGCTGGCTTTAGGATCAACCTTCCTGAAGGAGGTCTTTATGTATTGATTGCAAAGTTTGACCAGGCAGAATTTTAATAACATTTCCCAGGGAAAAGAAATTGAAGGGCTTTGCCAACATCCATTACAACCAGAAATTTACAAATGGACTTAAAGGGCTGAAGTCTGTTAATCTGATTACCCCTTCCAGTCCTAGCTGTAGGGAGGCTGCACAGTCAGAGGTGGGCGGTGGGGGTCTGCACAGACATTTGGCAGCTTTTACTCTCTGAGCGGGCATCACCTTCATGCTCATCATCACCATTATCAGAGCAGCATCAATTTACTAAAATCTAGGTACTTCCTTTGGGCTAGATGCTTTACAGATGCTGTCTTATTTACTCTTCAGCATTACCCCAATGACGTAGGGTCAAGGATCATTCTCATTTTACAAAAAAACAGAAACGAAGTCTCAGAGCAGTTACGTCTTGCCCACGTGCCTGCAGTCTGGAAATGGCAGAGTAGGGATTTATGCTCAGACCTTCATCTTCCAAAGCCTGAATGCCTAACCCCTCTTCAGTATCACTTCCCAGGGGGAGGTTGGTTGAGCTCCTTATGGGTGCAACGGGCAGATATCTGCTGGCATGTTCAGTTGCAGCAGCTGTTGCAACACTGCCTCTCGGCTGACTCTTCTCAGTGGGCGATAGTGATTCCGAGTCCTCTGGCTTCACACACACACACACACACACACACACACACACACACACACCCCTCATTGTTCAAGACCTGGCTCGGCCTTGTTGTGGCTACAGCTTGAGCTTGAGCATCCTTTTTTCTCCACAAGCACCCAAAAATCCTGCTTCCCAAAGAATTATCCCAACTGGGGGTTGGTGGCCATCTGGTGTGGAGCATCTGATTGGGCAGAGAGTATTCCCTATCCTTGCACGACACTCTTGGGGCCATTTGGTGAGAGGAAGTCTCTGAATGAAGCTGGCACTTAGAACTTTATGGACCTCTCTCCATAAAGAATCGTGGAACCAAAATCTTCAGACAGACCCATATTCAAATGGTGCCTCTTGGGCAATGGTGACAAGACTAAGGTAATTAGGTTTTTACCGAGTGCTGCACCCTGTTCTAAGGACTTTTCCAGGAATTTACTTATGAAATGACCAACTCTTAGAGAAAGATTTTATTATTATCACCCTCATTCTACAGATGAGGCCAGCAGGGCCCAGAGAAGTTAAAAGCCTTGTGTAAGGTCATCTGGCCAGTTATGAAGTCGCGGACCCAGGATGTGGACACAGGCTGACGATGAGGCCAGAGGCTACGCTCTCAGCCACCACACAACCCTGCCCACCTCGCTCGTGCCTCTTTGAGCCCTGACTTTTGCATCTATCAAATGGAGGTGATGATACAGTTTTTTGTAAGGATGAGTCACAGAGCTGTACCTAGGCCTCCATTTATGGGAATTTCCTGTCCTGCTTCCAGTTCATTACCTTTAGTGGAAGTCACCCTTTAAAATGCAAATACCGAAGCTGTGGGCCCTAGATCCCAACATGCTTGTGTAAATTCGTGTGTCTTAGGATTCTGTTCTTCCTCCACCAAGGGAGGGTGGAGGAGAGCACCAGACGAGAGGGCACAGCTTTCCTGTGGCTATTGTAACAAAGCAGCACTAACTGGGGGGCTTAAAACTACAGAAAGGTGTTCTCTCACCGTTCTGGAGGTCAGGGTCTGGAATCAAGGTTTTGGGAGAGCCACGCTCTCTCCAAAGTCTCTAGAGAAGAATTTTTCCTTGTCTCTTCTTAGCTTTCAATGGTTGCTGTCAACCTTTGGCGTTCTTTGGTTTGTGGCATCTAACTCTAATCTCCGCCTCTGCCTTCACGTGACCACCTTTCTGCTGTGTGTTTGTGTCTAAATTTCTCTCTTCTTATAAAGATGCCAGTTGTTGGATTATGGTTCATCTTAATCCAGTATGACCTCACCTGAGCTGGGTTACATCTGCAGATATCCTATTTCCAGATAAGGTCAAATGCTGAGGTTCCAGGTGAATATGAATTTTGGGTGATTGTTCAATCCAGTACAGAGGGGAAAGGTGACAACAGAGGGAGGAGCAGGGAAGGAGGGTGTTGGGAAGGGGAGGGGGGGGGAAAAAGGGGAAGGGGAAGCTGTCCTCTCCATGGTTATGTTCAAACAGCTGTCTCTGGGCCTGGGTAGTGTTCTCATTTTGTAGGCATTTCACCTCTCTGTATGTCCATCATTTTAGCCATAAAATGACAGTGTTGATCTTTAAGGCCATGTCCACTGTGAAGGTTGCTCATTCCTAGGGGAGGAAGCAATCAGAATTGGGCAGCATAAAGCAATGCTGTCTTCACAGCACTCTGGAAGACAACCTGCCAACAAAATCTCATCACAGCAGGCTTCCCATTCTAGACACTCTGCAATCAGGAAACACCTCCTCCAACACCATGCCAGGACTTTCAGTGGCTCACTGATGGGCATGAGTGGGAGCTGTAGTTTTGGGTCCAGGTGAGATCACAGCTGATGGCCTTCCAGAAGCCGGCCTTGCAGAGCTCCAGAAGGAACAGTTAGAATCACGAAGAGATTGAGTCTTGGCCTGAGCAGGAAGGGTAAGAATGAACAGCATCAGTCAGCTTGGGTAAGGAGGGCATGTGGACACATCTGCAAGATTCCAAGCAGGTTAAGTGTTGGATCTCCCAATAAGGGGCTTTAGGCATTCAAAGGAACAGAATGGCATTAGAAGGTTGGTTTGCTGAAAAAGTGCCAGCCTTTGTACCAAGATCTTATATTATCTCATTTAATCCTCAAAACACATAATTATAGAGTAAATATTGGCTGGGTGCGGTGGCTCACGCCTATAATCCCAGCACTTCGGGAGGCTGAGGCGGGTGGTTCACTAGGTCAGGAGTTCAAGACCAGCCTGACCAACATTGTGAAACCCTGTCTCTACTAAAAATACAAAAATTACTCGGGCATGGTGATGCACACCTTAATCCCAGCTACTCAGGAGGCCGAGGCAGAAGAATCACTTGAACCTGGGAGGTGGAGGTTGCAGTGAACCAAGATCGTACTACTGCACTCCAGCCTGGGCAACAGAGCAAGACTTTGTCTCAAAAAAAAAAAAGTGTGTGTGTGTGTGTGTATACATACACACACACACACACACACACACACATATATATATATGGAGAGAGAGAGAGAAAATACTATTCTCTCTATTTGAAAGTAGTAAAAACTGAGGTTCAGGGAATGCGTGGCAGGGGGTGCACTGCTAGTAAATAGCAGAGCCAGGAATTCACACTCAAGTCAGTTTGATTCCCAGCCCTGACCAGAGTCGAGCTGGGTGTGAAGATCGTTTGGGGCTCGGGGCTTTGTGCTTTGTTTTTGGCATTGGGCTCCCTCCTTGCAGCCCCCAGCGCACACGCGTCTACAGGCCTCCCTGCGTCTGCTCTAGGGGCCATGGGGCGTCTCATCTTCCTTCCTTCCTCTGTGTGAGGGCAGTCGGTTATTTGTCCAGGAGCCAAAGGCAGAGATCAAGGGCTCAGAGTGGTTTTACTTCCTGAATAGGGAGGTGGCCTTGCTCTGTGGAATCCATCCTTTTGAGGGGGATGAATTTAACTGTCCTCCCTAGTTGGTGATGGGGGCAGGCGGGTAGGGGAGGCAGACAGAGGATGCAGGCTTAGCTCCAAAGGGCTTTTGTCTGAGGCCGGGCCTCAGGCCAGAGCGACATCCTTTGGGAGAGGCTGCCAGGCCACTGCTGAGAGAGGCACCTGCAGGACAAGGGGGGAAAGAGAGTGAGAGGTCCATCTTTCTTCCAGAGAAGAGGGAGCCTGGAGGGTGGAATCTGCTGTTTGGGGGTCCCCAGGGTGCTGAGGCCAAGCCAGCAGGCGCTTCAGGCTTGAGAAGACCCGCCAAGGCCCAGGCTACTCAGAGATGCAGGCAATGAACTGTCTAGCTTCTGTGATATCTAATAAAAATCCCACGAGATGAAAGAAATCCACTCCTTCCTGGACTTGTTTCCCATAGACATCCTAAGATCACAGACACTTTCCAATGGAAGGGGCATTGGCGGCATCTGGTTATGACTCCCGGACACCAAGCATGTCTCTATTTGTCATGGGTACTGTTGGTGCCCCACCTGGATCCCCTGTGCAGGTGGGTGCACCCATGCCTGAATGCTGTGAGTGATGCTCACAGCTGCCCCTTTCTCTGGAGAATTGCCTCAGCCATCAGGAGACATTCTCCTGGGAGGTTACACACTCCTGTCTGTCCCAACCACTTGCAGACAATGAGTGACAGAGAGGCCTCAAGGAGGCAGCCAGCCTGTGGAGAATCCGCACCCCAGACCCCCCAACCCCGGGGGTCAGGCTGAGACTGACCTCTGACTGAGACCACATCCTTAGGACTTGCTCTCACTCTCTTTCTTCTGAAAATCCTTCTTTGATAAATTTCTTGTGCAAGAATCCCATATGAGGCTCTACGTCTAGAAAACCTGACCTCAGACCTCTTTCTTTCAGTAATTCACTCCAGTGAGCAATTACTGGGCATTTCCCATGTTCCAGATATGGTTGTATGGCAGAGAACACAGCAGTGAACCAAACAGATGTACTTTTCCCTCAGTGAGCTTATGGGATGGTAGGAGAAGACAAATACTAAATAATCACAAAAAATACAGTTAGGATTATAATTAGCACTATTGTTAAAAGTATAGAGCTAATTCCCGATAGCTAAAACATGGAATCAACCCAGGTGCCCATCAGCAGTGGACTGGATAAAGAAAATGCAGCACATATACACCACGGAGTACTATGCAGCCATGTGAAGAATGACATCATGTCCTTTGCAGCAACATGGATACTGCTGGAGGCCATTATCCTAAGTGAAGAAATACAGGAAGAAATACTGCATGTTCTCACTTGTAAGTGGGAGCTTAACATTGAGAACGCATGGACACAAGGATGGGAACAGACAATGGAAATAAAAGAGCCAGGGGATGGCTGGGGAGGAAGAGGGGCAAGAGTTCAAAAGCGACCTATTGGGTACCATGCTCACTACCTGATGACAGGATCAATGGTACCCCAAACCTCAGCATCACACCATATACCATTGTAACAAACCTGCACATATACCCCCAAGTCTAAAATAAAAACTAAAAAAAGTCTTAAAAAAGTCAAAATAGAAAAAAAATGGAGCTATGTGTATTACTGGATGGTTCTGGCAAGTTACCTATTGTCGCTCAGCTGCACATCTGTCCATCCATGCTCCCATCTACAGTGCTGGGGATGAAACTCTGCAAATGCATTTTCCAGATGGCCTTGCCGACGGCCTTTGTGTTAGGTTCTAGGAGACTCTGGAAGGGAAGTGGCAGGTGCAGCATGGGGAGAGAAGAAACTCTCTTCCTACTTTCTCTTTTCTTGTTGCTTCCTTGCAGTGGGGTGCTGCTTCCTTTCCAGATAACCGAGCAGCAGTCCGGAAGAGCCCCCACTCCACTGTAGCAACACACAGCCCCGGTCCCCAACACCTGCCCTGAACTGCCTCTTCAGATGGAGCAGCAGTAGCTCCAAGTGCCTAGGTTCTGAAAACTTTACCTCCTCCCTTCATTTCCTAGTCCTGGGATTGAGGACTTTCCTGCAGTTACTATCCCTGTGTTATCTCAGTGTCTCTCTTTGCTCCTTCAACCCTGCAATACCTCTGCAACCACCCCCTGTATTAAATGCCTTCTAGCTGAAATGCCTAGTGTCGTTTCTATAGTCCTGCCTGGAGCCTGACCCATCCATGGGGTATTCAACCTGGACCAGCAGGTCAGCAAAGGCATCGCTGAAGAAATAGATTTAAGAGCTCAGACCTGAAGGATCAGTAAGTTATTCAGAGGATATAACTGTCTGTTTGGAAGAAGAAAATGAAGGAACTTATAAATGCAAAGTCTCTGAAGCAGAAACAGAGAAGTCCTACATGGCAAAAGTTAAGTGCTCTAGAAGAATGGAGTGTGGTAAGTAAGGGTCCATCATCCAGGACCTTGGAAAGACACAAAGCATTAAAGAATACTAGCCTGGAGAATGACACAAATAACTGTATTAAAATAAGGATTAGAGGTGGTTATCTTCCCATGTCTACAAAATCTTTCTGAGGTTGAACTGTTCTCATCGTATGTGGCCGTTCACTCCATGGTTGGAATTCTTTGTATCAGGAGTGTAAACCCAGAGACAGTTATCTAACATGGAGTTTTTGTGTAAATAATAATAACAGAAAAGATGCTTTTTCAAGGTAGATGTAACCCCACTGCATGGTTTGGTTAAAGGAAAGCATTTTTTTTTTTTTTTGAGACAGAGTCTCGCTCTATTGCCAGGCTGGAGTGCAGTGGCGCGATCCCGACTCACTGTGACTTCTGTTTTCTGGTTTCAAGCGATTCTCCTGCCTCAGCCTCCCGGGTAGCTGGGGCTACAGGCACGTACCACCACGCCCGGCTAATTTTTTGTACTTTTAGTAGAGACGGGGCTTCACCATGTTGGCCAGGACGGTCTCGATCTCTTGACCTCGTGATCCGCCCGCCTCGGCCTCCCAAAGTGCTGGGATTACAGAGGAAAGCATCTTTCTGAAAAGAATAAATTGTGCCTCCTTCTGGCAAAAAGAGCCTAAGTGTCTTTGTGCAATGCATAAAATGCACAGCCACAGGTGTCAGCCTTAGGAGTCAGGCAGACTCGAATTCAAATGTCATCTTTACTTGCCATCTTGAGCATGTACCCTAACGTCTTCAAGTTTCTGTTGCCTCAGCTGAAAATTGAGGCATAGCAATGTGTGTCTTCTACAGCTCTTGCAAGAGTTCAATTAGGTGATACTTGTGAAATGTCCAGTTCAGTTCCTGGTGCCTAAAAGGTCCTTAAAAGTGATGATCATTTTAATTGCTAGCAAGTCTTGTTATTTTGAGTCAAAATCAACCTCCTTTTAACTTCTACTTCAGTAGAGCTACCCTCAGATTACTGGAGTCCCTCTTCCATATGAGAATATGTCTGCCATTTGAAAATAGCTCTCATATCCTTTCTTTGGGATGATTTTATTCTAGGTGCTCTTCTTGGCTGCCCGGATCAATTACTAAGGTGTCCGCCCCATCCTGCCCACCAAGGCTCAAGTCTCAACACATCTCCTAGCCAGGTTCTCTTTTTGAGTCACCAACACTCAAACTAATTGGCTCTCTGGGTTTGTCACATTGACTACACTGGTTTCAAATGTTGATATTTATTATCGTATCTCCTTGAGGGTTTTCCTGACATGGCAGATGCTTCAGATGGAAGCTTGATGTGGCTGTCAGGCTTGAGAGAGCACATGTGTCTAAGAGTTGGCTTGAACAGGGACACAGGAAGCAAATTTCTACGTTGTGGCATTTTCTGTCATCTTGTGATTACTCACCAGGGCCACTTCCCTTCTCCACCTCCTCTGAACCACATAACACATGAAGAGAGCAATGGACGGTGACTTAGATAATAAACAGCATTCTCTAGCTCCTGGCTGGGCTGCGCTGGGCAATGGAAGTTAGCTGCCAACCATTTGTTGAATTTGCATATTTTGTGATGTACAGCCCATGACCCTCCTGGTCATCATCCATTCAAGTCATCCTTTTGCTTATTCATTCATTCATTCAACACTTACCCATTTTGTGCTAATCCTGTGCTGAGCACTATGCACGTATGACCTCGTGCTCTCTGAACATTCATGAGGTGGATACTATGACTATCTCCATTGCCACAGGTGAGTGATTACTTACTTAAATATCTTGCCTGTTTTTGCACAAGCAAAGTCAAAATTCGAAACCAAAGGTCTGACTTCCAAACCAGTGTTTTTAACCACGATGCCACATGGCTCTTCTTTTCTACAAAAGATTGTGTATTGGAGAGTGGTTCCACCTGTTTGTTTCTCTTTCCCACCGGCAATTCTTATGTGTGTTTGGTGGTAGAGAGGATTAAGGGTGTAATGGACCTAGGTAGGTGGTAAGAAACTTGCCTGCAATCACACAGCTATGAAGAGCCAAGGCTCAGCTCAGGGTGGAGCTCACTGTAAAGAACCTAAAGCCTGGCTGGGCGCAGTGGCACACACCTGTAATTCCAGCACTTTGGGAGGCCAAGGTGGGGAGATCACCTGAGGTCAGGAGTTCGAGACCAGCCTGACCAATAAAGAGAAACCCTGTCTCTACTAAAAATACAAAATTAGTTGGGCATGGTGGCACATGCCTGTAATCCCAGCTACTCGGGAGGCTGAGGGAGGAAAGTCGCTTGAACCGGGGGGAGGGGCGTGGGGGAGGGGCACAGAGGTTGCAATGAGCCAAGATCATGCCATTGCACTCTAGCCTGGGCAACAGAAACGAAACTCCGTCCCAAAAAATAGAACCTAAAAAACCATGCCTTTTCCTCACTGCATCATGCTGTACCATTCAGCCTGCAGATGTACTCATCCAAGCAACTGATCTTTTAAGACAGCCACTAAATACCAGTCATTGTGTGGGAGTGCAAAAGTCCATCTCCTTTGCCTCAAGGCTGTTAGATCTGGCACTGCAAATTCATGGTCCAGAACACCTTGGGGGATCAGGTGGAACTGTTTAGAGAGAGGATGCTCCAGATTCAGGATTGAGCATTTCAACCACCACACAGCTCTGGACTGTCCATTTTGTAGGGTGTGTGAATAGCATCCATGCAACTGTGAATGGCAGCCGTATATATCTGCTTTACAGAAACATTTAGACAGGAAAAGCATTGCTTAATCAGTCATTCATCCACCAAAATGTGTGTTTTGAGAGTCTAGACCTAGGCACTATGGGGTTAGGGTTAGGGTGAGGGTTAGGCTTGTCTCTACTCTCAAGGAGACTTGCATGTCATTTATAAGGGGAATCAGGAGAAAAGAGTTAATGAAACAAGGCAGCACAGAAGAGTAGACAGATGGACATGTGAGAAAGGGCACTGAGGCTGGGCACGGTGGCTCACGCCTGTAATCCCAGCACTTCAGGAGGTGGAGGGGGGCGGATCACTTGAGGTCGGGGATTGGAGACCAACCTGGTCAACATAGAAAGGAACAACCAGTACCAGCCACTCCAAAAACATAACAAATGTTATGAGCAGCAACACAATGAAAAATCTGCATCGACTAACAGGCAAAGCAGCCAGCTAGCACCAAAATGGCAGGATCAACTTCACACATAACAATATTAACCCTAAATGTAAATGGACTAAATGCCCCAATCAAAAGACACCGACTGGCAAATTGGATAAAAAGTCAAAACCCATCGGTGTGCTGTATCCAGGAAACCCATCTCACATGCAAGGATACACAAAGGCTCAAAATAAAGGGATGGAGGAAGATTTACCAAGCA